>JAHHFK020005565.1:0-180219 GCA_024533555.2 Aedes koreicus | reverse complement strand
CTTACCACGATTTTAACATTATTCGGCAGGATCGAGGGAACTCATATGGAGGGGTGCTGTTGGGGATTAATAAGCTCCACTCCTTTTATAGAATTGATCTCCCCTCGATGACAGGCCCTGAAGTAGTTGGATGCCAAGTGACTATTCGAGGCAAAAGTTTTAGTATAGCCAGCATATACCTGCCGCCGAATACGGCAATATCCCGCAGGGACCTTTGAACTATTTGCCTCGCAATGCCAGAGCCACAGTTGATCTTAGGAGATTTTAATTCTCATGGTACAGCCTGGGGGTCACCGTATGACGACAACCGTTCTGCATTGATACTAGACCTCATGGACTACTTCAACTTGACTATTTTGAATACTGGGGAAGTAACACGCGTGGCTCCACCTCCAAACCCTGGAAGCAAATTAGACCTCTCAATCTGTTCGAATTCATTATCATTGGATTGCACGTGGGAAGTGATTCAAGATCCCCATGGTAGTGATCACCTGCCTATCAAAATTTCATCACCAATGGTTCGTGTCAATCTCGCTCGATCGACATTGCGTACGACCTCACGAAGTGCATCGACTGGGGTAAATACGCTGAAGCGATCATCGATGGCGAGCAATCGGTCGAAGTCCTTCCTCCGTTGGAAGAGTATCGTTTTTTTCCGGGTTAATCCTCAAATGTGCGATCGACGCACAACGCAGACCGGTACCAGGATCAACAATTCGTCGACGTTCGCCCACGCCGTGATGGGATGACTAATGTACTGAGGTCTACCGTGAAAAATCAGTCGCGTTTAAAACATATCGGAGGCGCGGTTCGCGAGATAACTACGAGCGGTACATTGCGTAAATGTAAGAGCCTCGCCACGGCCAAGAAACGCGGATATTGGCGTCACTTCGTCGAAGGGCTATCGCGTGAAACGTCGATGAGAACTCTTTGGACCGTCGGGAGGAGAATGCGAAATGCGTCGTCGGTGAATGAAGACAAGGAAAGCTCTTCCCGGGGGTCTACGCGTTCGCCAAGAAAGTGTGCCCAGATTCGGTTCCGGTGCAACGAATTGCTCGCGATACTCAAACCAATCGTACCGAAATGGATACGCCCTTTTCTACGCTCGAATTCTCACTTGCTCTTCTTTCATGCAACAATTCTGCACCGGGAATGGATAAAATCAAGTTTAACTTGTTGAAAAACCTCCCAGACGTCGTAAAGAGGCGCTTGCTAAACTTATTTAATCAGTTCCTGGATAGCAATATTGTTCCGGATGAATGGAGGCAGGTTAGAGTTATCGGTATACAAAAACCCGGGAAAGCCGCGTCGGAGTACAACTCTTATCGTCCTATTGCGATGTTGTCGTGAATACGGAAGCTGCTAGAGAAGATGATTCTCCATCGGCTCGACAAATGGATTGAATCGAATGGCTTTCTATCTCATACACAATTTGGTTTCCGCAGAGGCAAAGGAACGAGCGATTGTCTTGGGCTGCTTTCAACAGAAATACAGCTGGCCTATGCATAAAATGAGCAAATGGCTTCAGTTTTCATGGACATTAAGAGGGGTTTTGGACAGTGTTACTGATATTCTCCTCACTTGGTTCGAATGTGTTTTCCCCCCCCACCCCCCCAAAAAAGGGAAATTTTGCCCGGGGCCAACACACAACCCACACCCCCAAACAAACTCCAAAACCCCAAGGCCCCCCACAAAAACGATTTTTTTCTTGGCTCAGTCAGTACTAGCACATCGGTCCCAACACGCTAAGACTCAATTACCCATAAAAAGGTAATTGTTTCACCCATATATGGGTAATTGATGCAATACTCATAATATGGGTAAATTGTACTCACAAAAGTGGGTACATTTGACGTACAATGTGAGTAAAGTGATTTTACCTTAACATGAGTAAAAGCACTTTACCCATATTTGGATGAAAAAATAAACATATATGATTGGATCGAGTTGGTTATCAGTCTTGCGAATAATTTTTTTTTTATACATGTTCTGAATTTGGATTTTGTCGTAAGTTAATGGTAAGTGAAGAAAATTGTTTATGCAAACACATTACTTTAATTCTGTTAATACAATTAAATTTACAAATATCTTTGCAGCCAAAAGAAGGATGGAAAAATCAGCTCGTCCCGGACATGAGCCCACATATTATTTGTCTGGCACCACCACTGGCTTACGTAGGGAGAATATTACGTACATTTGTATGGCAGGCTAATATTTTGTGGACTGCATGCAGCACGCGCCGTTAACTTTTTAGTAAAAAGTTCAACTGTGCTTGGTTCAAAACCACGCCATGGATTGGACAAAATTGTAAACTTCCTGGAGATTTATTCCTATGAGAATATTAACTATAGTACTCGATCAAGGGGTAGTTCTTTTGTGAAACTATTGGAAGAAATGGAAGAAGTAGAAGAGGAAACCGACAGCTTTGTAGAAGCTTTTTTTTATTAAATTTACCTAAATATGCGTGAAATTTACTTTAACTTGGTTACCCATAAATAGGTAAACATTGCCTATATTGTTGGTTAACCATGTGTACTCATATATGGGTAAAGCGACTTTACCCATAAAATGAGTATGTGCACTTTTCTGCAATTATGGGTAAAGTTCACTCATATTTAGGTAAATTGATCTTAGCGTGCCCCCCTAACCCACCCCCCACAAACACCCCCCCCCACCAACACCCCCAAAAATCCCCCAAAAAAAAAACAAAAAAAAAAAAAAAAAACAAAAAAAAAAAAAAAAATGGGGGGGAAAAAAAAGGTATCCCGCCCACCGGGGGGTAAAAAAAAAAAAAAACAAAAAAAACCCCATTTTATATTTATTTTTGTTTAACAGTGTACCACACCATAACCAACCACAACCCCGGCCCCCCCCCCACCAAAACTATTTTTTCCTCCCCCCCGCCACTACCCCCCCCCCCCCCCCCCCCCCCCCCCCCCCCAAAAAACCCCCCCACTAACAAACCCACCCCACCACCCCCCCAAAAATCCCCCCAAAAAAACACACCAAACCAAAAAAAAAACCAAAAAATAAATATTTAGAGGCTGGCTTCAAGGGTAACTCCCGCCCAAGGGGTTCTACAACAGTGAACCAATTTCAAATCGCTAGTTGCATATTGATTGTTGGTTGTACTCCTTTAGTCTAGTACGTGTTTTTTGGTACTGGATTAAAGTATTTGACAGTTCGTACAACGGTCAGCGTTGTATGTCTGTCATAAGTATTAAGCAAGCATTCGCAAACGAGGAGTGCTGTCGTTGATGGGTGGCTATGTGACTGACTCGTGTGAGAAGAAGTTTTGTGCTATTCGTGCCATGGTGCATTCGGTCTCATTCTTTCATTATCGTTCTTCACTGTTTGCTATTCGAACGTGAGTAACTTCGTCGACGAATATTGTTTTAGATTCGCCGCGAGTAAATTTAGTAAAAAAAAAGTGGAAAACTCGAATTCATTTTTGGTCTCTTGGCGCTCTTGCCGAAGAATGGTTTTTTTTCGATTAGCCTCGAGTAAAGTGTGATTGAGTCGAAAATTAAGTCATATGTTCTAGAAAAATACATGCGTGACTTATGAAAGGCAAATGTTTTGCGACAACATCCTCTTACCTTGTACATATATGACAAATGTTTTACGACAACATCCTCTTAGCTTTTATATGACAAAATATGGTTTTCATTTCATTCTTAATACTCTTGTATAACAAAATTTCAAGATAACTGACCAAAAAGATGTTTTTGGTGTTACTTGGGTACAGTCCCGTTTTAAACCACCGATTTGGATTTGAATCTGAAAACAAACAGACAGGTTGCTTGTTTCTACCTAAATATGTTACCACAATACTACAGAATTTATGGTTGTTCTAAACTAATATTTTTGTTGTTTCCACCTTGAAAGGGGATTATTATTACCAAAATACAGGTAGCGTTAACTGAGGTAAACAAATTAAAATCTTAGATTGATTCAACCAAAGCGGCGGTTAAACCAAACTCATATTTTGTTGGGCGAAAATATAACTAAAAATTTAGTTTGAAACAAACTATTTTGTTGGTTTATTTCATTTTCTGTCATCCGGTCCCACTGCATGTTCTGCCGCTGTCACTTAACAACAGGTGAAAATTTAATATTTTAATTAAAAAACCTTAAAATAGTAGAAAGGTTCGCATTAACATTTGTAGACTTCTCTTAGACTGAGAGAAGTCTATAAATGTAAATGTGCACTTTTCGGATGTTTGTTAGCATTTTATTCAAATAATTGAAGTTAAAAAAGAAATTTAGTTGATTGCTGTTTCAACCGTTTTCGTTTGTTTGTTTCAAACAGTAATTCAGTTTATATCATACTAAAATTTGTTTGAAAAAAATCATAAGCGTTGGTAGAACCAACAAACAAATCTGTTTGTTTTCGTAGCTGTCATAATGAAACAACCATCATAATGATGAAATCAAACAGACGACAGTTGAACTTAACTGCTAAATTCCCTAAGCAATTACTCAGAATTTTAGTTTGTTTAAACACCATAGGTAGTCAAATCAAACTAATACCATGTTTGTGCCCAATTCAAACTAGAATATGTTTGCGTTTATCAAATTTTTATTTTTTATATATGTAGCCAAATGGATACTACTTTGTTATAAATAAACAAATGAGAAATCACGTTAGATCTAATTCAATTTATTCTTTAAACGACTGGCTGTGAAAACCGGAAATTTGACCGCTGTCGTAGTAGTGCCTCACCTTAACATATCAAGCGAAACAATGTAACAATGTCCTTAGTAACATTGGGAGACTCTTTTCGTCGACTAAACCATGTTCAAGAATTTTCAACACACAGTGTGGAAATAAAGAGTGTAATTAACGATTGAATACGTAGAAAACATCAGCAAATTGTTTAATAGACTCGCTCGACGAAGAGAATTTCTCAATGTTACTTTGGACCTAATGCATGGTTCAGCTTGATATGTGTAAATCAATAATGCATTTGTGTAAACAAACACACACTCACAGTATGGAGAATTTGCAGTGCCTGCTTCTCATCATTCCGCTGCATTTCTTTTCTTTTTTCTAATGAAACGATTCGTTTGCTTCGTTCAGAAGACTTCACTGCGAATATGGTTCGTGTCCGAATTCAACAGCTATTGGAAATTCGGAGTAAATGTTCGCGCAGAAGGGAAGAATTGGTGAGTGGACATGGTGATAACTCAGTGAACGAAAGTAGGCACAAGAAGAAACGGTAGACAGGAAAGGACCGAGTTAGTCGTTGCTCAACAGCTTTCGTGTACGGTGAGAGTAGTTTGTTTCTGCGGCAGCAGGAAAACAGTGGTGAGTAGTAGAAAGAGCGAGACACCATTCGTTGTGATAATCAGCAACCTTGGTTTTGGATTCAGTTTGTGTAGACGTCCTTTCAGACAAACTCCACGAGTGTGGCCTTTCACCATTATTAAACAACTATTTGTACAATTTGTTGTCTGAGAAACATATGAGCTTTTCTCATGGGTTTTCGACAACTTCACGAATTAGCTACAAGGGTCTCCCCCAGGGCTCTTGTTTAAGCCCCCTTTTTTATAATTTTTATATCAGAGACATCGATAGCTGCCTCATGGAAAATTGCACGCTAAAACAGCTTGCGGATGACGCCGTTGTTTCAATTCTAGGACCAGAGGCGAACAACCTGCAGGGACCGTTGCAGGATACCCTAGAAAATTTGTCCACCTGGGCTGTAAAGCTGGGTATCGAATTCTCCCCGGAGAAAACTGAGTTAGTTGTTTTTGACGTAGGACTACGTCTGTGTTTTCAATACTGGGGTACACGATCGAATTGCGAAAATTTGGAGCGTAACGAAAAATATATAGGTTTTGAACGTTAATACCAACAATCAATGTGCAACTAGCGATTGGAAATTGGTTCACTGTTGTAGAACCCCTAGGTCCGAAGTATACCTTGCAGTCTGCACCTTGCAATAATTCTTGCGCTATTCGGTACCTTCCGGTACTAGTGTCTTGGTTGTTGTTTTGATTCACTATGTTATTTTGACACAACATTTGAGAATGTGTTGGTGTGAGCTACGTTGTTAGGGGCGAATCATTGAGCTTGGGACCGAGCTTGGGACCGATGTGCTAGTACTGACTGAGCCAAGAAAAATATCGTATTTGTTCGGGACCTACTGGTCTTAGAGTTAGTCTATGTTAATACCTAATTCATTTTATGACCGATTTTCAGAATCTTTGCACCAATCGATCGGGACATTTTCTACGCTTCGATTTCAATATTTAAAACTATTGATTTTTAACATTCAACTATTGAAATTAACGCAAATATAAGGTGATGTCTTATAATACCGATTTTTCAGAGTAAATTTACTAAATTCAGAGTACTTTCCTATCACAGACTTAAAATTTAAGTAAGGAACGTCTCACATACAGCAGTGCACGATATAAAATGGGGACACCTTCAAATTTTCTTCATTCACTCGGCAGCCATGGAGCTGTGCAGAGCGGCAATGGGCCACTACTGGTCTGACAGCTGGCGGTTGCAAGTACCCTGCAGAAGGGTACGCGGGCGAGCAACCAGCCAGAATGGTGGCTCAGCAGCTGTCGCTTGTGAGTGGCTAGCTGGACAGCCATTTTTAATGCAGTCGTGTGCTATGCCAAGCTCGTTGCAAATTTAGGGCAGTTGGTAGCAATATCACGATATGATGTACATGTATATGTATAGATATATTTGTAGATGATTTCGAAATATATGAAGATGATAAAGATAAATATATAGGTGCATATGGTCATGACATTGATATATTTGTAGACTATATTGATATATATGTAGATGATGTAAATGTATTTGATAATGATATTCATATGTTTGAAGATGATATCGATATATATGTAGATGATGTAGATAAGACGCAACGTTGAGTGTTTAAAATCCGCAATCACTATGTCTATACAGGCGGAACGGCATTATTCGGGGTAGAACTATCTGTGTTTAACGCCCGGGTTCCCAAATTTCGATAGAATGTCAATAACTATTATATGATGTATTTCACACAAAAAGATCTCTTCAGGGCTACAATTCTGATTTTGAAAGAGTGTTATACTGAATTATTATAAGAGTTTGCTCATTGTATCCGCATGACACCTACCTAATTCGTAAATCCTGGCCGACCCTGAATTTCGCGCAATTTTTGTTAGATAAATAACAAATATTTGTTAAAATCATGATTCGCTATAGAAAATAACTCAGTGTTGTTCAAAGTTTGCCTTTTGCAATCGCCTTTTTATTTGCCTTTTGCAATCGCAACCGGCTGTTGCTGGCATGTTATGTTTTCCCTATTACAGACATAATTTTATTATAACAAGTTGTTCAATATTGGTAATGTTCTCTTCAAAATCCAATCAGTGCTTGAAAGTATTT
Source organism: Aedes koreicus (assembly GCA_024533555.2). Classification (NCBI taxonomy): domain Eukaryota; kingdom Metazoa; phylum Arthropoda; class Insecta; order Diptera; family Culicidae; genus Aedes; species Aedes koreicus. The sequence goes on along the minus strand of JAHHFK020005565.1, from coordinate 172,820 downwards.
CTGTTCGTTTAAGTGCGCTGGATAGAGTCCCTACCTTGCAATAGGAATCAAATATTTTTGAGAAAGTGTTTGAAAGAGAAAGTGAAATGTCGCAGAATATGGCTGCAAAGTATGAGAGCAGCAATTGGAGCGAATAAATCTTTAAGCTATTTTAAATAATAGCATGAGTTTAAAGTCGACTTTCAAACATTTGAAGAAGTTATTAAGAGTTTATTGAATTTCTGCAAAAAAATTATCGTTTAAATTGATGGCATGATGATTTTTATACAGGGATTCACATAATGATTTTTATACAGTTACATATTCTTTAAAGAAACCTTGTATGTACTTGTATATAAAATTCATATTTCGAACAGGTCCTCAACTATCTTTCATGCCATAAAGATCAGGACCCTCTCAACCATCGTAGCAAATATTACCGTGTCCGTATCATTATTTAAACCACATGGCCCTTTTCAGAGCCATCAAATGCTTTCTAAAGAGTGTACAATAGAATTTTCTCACATTCTTACTTTCTAATGCTGGTCTACGAACACCCACGCAATTTTGAACTAGACTTCTTCCATCAGCTAGGGTAGAGGTAAAATGAAAATTTGAAAAACAGTGACCATCACGAATATTTGAAATATTTTGAACGCTTATAACTTTATCATTTCTCGATAGATTTTTGAGATTGTTGCTTCAGTTAGAACTGTCAAGTCAATGCTCCAAAATATCTTTAATAATTGACTTTGATTCCCAAACAGACTTTCAACAATCTATAACGCGATAAGGATAAAGGTCTCCAGCTAGTTGATCATATCAACACAATCACCACAGCCAGCACAGCCGTTGCCCTTTCGTCATACCAACATTTAAATGCAGTCTAGCACCGCCAAAAGATTTGTAAAGAGCAAATCATAGAATTTTCTAACATACTTACTTATCTATGCCGATCCAACGTCCCATTAGAACATCACCTACGTTTCAATGTTGCTCTACGAAACGAACGAAACTAATCTACCATGTTGAACCAGACAAGGCATGAAACGGTTTAACTTTGTCTACATAAACCGGTTGTCTGTTATACACTGATTTTCAGCAAGGCTTCTTGATCCAATCGATCAATGCAGCCTCTATTCTAATACAGGCAATTAAAAATAATAATAATAAAATTCATTACACATTGCTACGTAGTCCTACGTCAACTTTGCGTACAACCCCATTGGGCGGTCCCTTATAGTTTTTCCTTATAAATAACCCAGACAACCAGAAGTCGTATAAGATTTCACAGATAATATCGTATAAAATGTGAGTTGAAATCACTATCATATATAACTATATGCTATTTATGGTCGATGTGCACAATTTATCGCATAGAATGCATTTTTTTAGTACTTATTGCGATAGTTCATTTAAACTCGCATAATGATGTAAAAATCCCCGGATTATGAATGTGAAAAGTCGTATATATTCCATGCATCTATGAATATACGTACATTATCAAATTAGCTTTAACTATATGTACTATACATGGAACACATCGAACAAAGTGGTAACGCAAAACATGCTTTACGATTTAAATTATAATTATAATAAAATTTGCATCATATGTATGAGCCAAATCACTTTATGTATATTTTAAATAGTGTGTAATGTGAAGTCGTCGAACAGATTAATCTATTTATAGACAAGCTTTTGCCAATCCTAGAAACTTATCTAACTTTTCATTCGTCAATTTTGACCACATTAAATCACCCGCCCCCAGGAAGCTGAAACCGCTAGTACACATAGCTGTTGCCTCTCAGAATTGTGCCACGGTAAATGTCTTGGCAGAAATTTATGTGTTATTTTAATTCAATTAGCAATACATTTATTTGTACTTAGATACTTACTTCTTGGTGCTAACTCGGATAATTTATCGGACACTTGGATACACTTAATGTTTAGATGAACGGTTGATCAGATGAACGCGTTAAAACCAATGAAAATAACAATGTCGGCATACGTGGAGAATACCGTGTATGTTTACAAGTTAAATCGCACAAAGTAATGAAGTTTTCCGCAAATGATTTTATTTTAAATCGTATAACAAAATCTATTTTATTCAACAAATCAAACTATTTATCTTGGCCTTCTATACGATGAATGTAAAAAGTGATTGCCAAATATCAGTATATTTCATATCTAGGATATGGTGCAGTGTACTGGATGACGTTTACCGACATAAGAGTGCTCGACTCGAGACTGAGTGAAAGTGGCTAAGTTATATGGAAAAAAGTATTTAAAAAAATCTGATCAATCATTAGTAACAAGAATTTGGCTGCTTCACTATGCTTCAATAAGGATGCAATAACATGTGGCCTTGTTTTTTATTTTTGTGAAATGTTTAGATCAAGTCGTATAAAATACCAATCCAAATCGGTATGTAAGCATGAAATTGGTCGTATATGAATTCAATTACTATCGTGTTTATAAAAAAAAATAACTTGTACTCATACTTTTGTTTAGCGGCAAATGTATGGTTATAAAGTCGTAGAGTTTAATGAAAAGCATCGTAGCAATGCACATTAAAAACATTGGACTCATAACGAATTTGATCGTAAGACATTCTTACAGACATTCAAGTCGTATATATTTAGATTTTAAATCGTTGTTGATATCTAAATTTCATTCAATGCAGTTATATCGCCTCCACTTTTACACGTACAAGGAGTTTTATGGCATCATAGACGATTTAACCACAAGGGATATATACATGTATATTGCGCTTGCATTTTGGGATATACGTGTAATCTGGTTTACTGGTAAACAATTAAGTAAAAAAAAAGATAATGATATCAGCGAAACACGGATTAAAAATAAAAACAGAGATTCTATAGTACCGATATGAGCAAGAATGTATTGCAAGGTACAAGGTGTACTTGGGACCAAGGGGTTCTTATATAATGAGCCAATTTTGAATCGCTAGTGTCCTACTGATTTTTTGTATTAATTAAGAGCTGCACACAAAGATATTAGTTTGATAGTCAATTTTACCATTATTGGGCGTTAGGATGACTATGGCAGCATAGTGATTTTGAAACGACTGTGACCATGTTCCTAACAGCGGCTGATAGTCATGAAGAAAATGTACATTGTTTTTGGCTCAGGAAGTACCTGCACATCGGTCCCATGCTCGGTCCCAAGCTTAATGAATCGCCCCTAAAACAAAACTCACATAAAAAAAAACCCTAAAAATTCAAGCAAAAAACACAGCGAATCAAAACAAAAACAAAGATTTTATTACCGAAATGTGCAAGAATGTATTTCAAGGTGCATGGTGCATGGTGCACTTGAGATCAAGGGCTCCTACAACAGTGAGCCAATTTTAAATGTACAAGAGTACAACAATAAAGCAAATAGGGAGATAATGTGAATATTATTTTGATTAGTGCTTACCGCAATCAAAATACCTAATCCAATGTACATTCAAAGGAATATTGCTCCTAAGTAACAAATGTATCAACTACACGCCTACCCGGGTAAAAATAACCATACAATCACAATACAATAATATAAAATAACATTAAAATCTATTTACGACTATGAATCTTATTGTTTATGTATCAGATAAATTAAAAATGCATATTATCAATACAATAGATCTATTATTCACCCATTTGCTAGAATTTTTAATAATTGTGAAACAATACACACTCAAAAAACAATGCACCCTATATTTAAGTTCAATCACCTATAGATTTGGGCAAAGAGCAAAGTTATTGCTGTGTATTGGTGCGGCACTTATTTTTTATTAAATGTGGTCAATAGACCTTTCTCGTCAACCTAACCCCCATTTTTTATATTTTTCCTTTAAAGGTAATGAACTTCTTATAACGTTAGCGTTAATAACTTTTTTTTTTCATGCACTCTTCATTTTGTTACACATTTTTGAAAACTAAAATTTGTTCCACATTTTATGGTGAATATAACCATGTGGAACAAATGTGAGGCGTTTTGGCAACTCTGTAAAGTAGTGAAATTATTATCAACACGAAATTCAAATCTTTTTTTGGCAACAGTGCTTTTCTGTCAGTTCAATTGAAATACTTTTAGCGAATTCGTTTTCGATCCAGTTCCAAACTGGATCGGGTATCAAAATTGGGTCGGCTTGTTATGTGTTAAACGTCAGTGTGCATGGTTGTATTTGTAACTCATATCGGATTGCGTTTTGCACTGACAATAAGTTCGGGTATCGCAGGTTGGAACTAGTTCCAACCTAGGTTCAAAAACGAATTCGATATTTGTTTCACGCAGCAGATTTTATAACGAGTTACCTTCAAAACAACAACTATTGATGAGAATAGTCGATCATGGTAATCAAATAAGATGATCCCATTTTAAGACTTTTTTGTCTTGCGGTTGTAAAAAGCACGATTTTTTTTAAAATCCATTTAGGCAAAGAGCTAGCGCGTGAAAAATAATTCCACTCCAGTTGCCTCAGAAGAAGGCTAAACAGCATCCACCAAGGCCGGCTACACCGTTGCAGGGCCCGAAACCAGCCAGCGCCCCCAGCATCATTGTCGCCGGATGCATTTGGCGACAGCAGCGGCGGCAGCAGTTTCGCCAACTTTGCTGACTTCAACAATATGAACTAAAAACCTGCCACGCCGTCACTTTTGGTACATCAGCAATCCACTTTCTCCTCCGATTCCGTGTCCGGGACATCGTCAGTTCTGTAGCCATCGCTGATTGGTGGACGGGGAACCACATCTACCGGTATTGTTTGGTGCTCCCAATTCTTGAATATTGCCGAGCTCGCCAACCCTTCAATAGCGATGATTCATTTGGCGTCGACCAAGATGCCAGTTCCGAGAACCCATTCTCCTCTGGTTCAAATACATTGAACAACAACAACAATAATAATGAAGGTGTGAGCCATGGGAAACTAGCAACGACCACTCACAAGAAGTCCAGCACTAATCAGTTTGATCATTATAAACAAAAAAAAACAAAAGGTAAAAATTTGTTATCACCAGTCAGCAGGAACTTTTTGGAAAACAGTGCAGGCAACAGTGCCTCGGACGATTCGGAGCAACGGGCAAAGGGTTGTCCGTTTGAAGGTGAGTTCTCCCGTATGACGACGGGTTCACGGAACTGGAAATTACAAACACGAACATCAAGACCGGCATCCGAAGATTTCGCAAATTCGACGCGATCAGTTAGCAAAAGTTTCAAGAGCAATTCGAATGATTTAAAGCGAGATGTCAAAGGTGGATTCGAAGCTGATTTCTTTTCGAAAAGCAACATGTTTTCCAAGTCTGGCAATAACTACTCGCGAGACGACGACTTCGGGACCGATTAGAAAGCAGTTTTGAGATCGAAGCTTAAAGAGTGAATTGAAATTTTGTTTATTTTTTATTGAAATCGTTTTTTTTGCAATGTTCTTTGTACATAGATTTTTTTTCTAAATCGAATTTGCAGAAAAGTGATAAATAGTAACCACCTAGCGAGAAATGTTCTTTCTTCCTAATTGTATATCAACATGATATACTAGAGGCAATATACTTTGTATTAGCTCGATTAACTTATAACACTTATAACGAAAATATAGTACAATAAAAGAATTCTACCGCTAACCTTCTTAACCTGTTTTTATTAGATTCTCATCCCTAATTAGAAAAGAACGGGGGCTTAAGTTATCTTCTTGTTAACATAATACTTCATTTCTGGGAAAATACTAATAAGAAATGATTTACTGGCAGAAACAATTATCTTTCAAATTCTAATTCAAGCACTGGGCTTTTCAGACCCGTAATACCAATTAACATTCACAAGAGTCAGATCTGGACCCGACTGGGCAGAAGCGTGGATGAATGTATGGAATCACTGGGGAAGGTGATTTCCGTTTCGTTGAGCCGCGCCGTACCAACCGACAAAAATAATCGTACCAAAGCTTGAATAATCATCAGACAGTTTTTACATTTGCCTTCTTCCCTCTTGTGACTTCCTGGAAACCATGATCAGAATATATCTAAATATATTACCCAACCTGATTATCAATGCTGCGAAACTTTCCCGCTCGATTATGTTTTTTGGTTCCTTGTAATGGTCTGGGTTTGGTGCATTTGTTTTTTTTTCTGTCATGGATGAGGGCGTATGTTGCGTTTATCAAACAACATCCCATTGAAGAAAGTACACAAATCCAAAGCCTCGAGATTGTCTTGTTATAGAACCGTACACAAGGTTAACTGGCATGATGGGATCGTAGCGTTGAAAGAACATTTTTTCCGGTGTCTGATAGCTCATGCCGAACAGGCCCAATTCGTATTTCTGGCACAACTCGAAGGTGATGGCGATCGATGTCGCACTCGATAAATTTAAGACCGGCTGACTGTGATGAAATTTCCTGGAATTTTAAATTACACCCTAGAAAGCAACCTAGTTAGATTCAATTGAAGGTTCAGCATAATTGAAGCGATTCAGGAACCGGTCGGGTAGTGTTGGCGACACTGCAAGAACTGACGTCACGAGATCAGACATCGTACCACCCGTTGGCGTAACCATGGAAATAAACAAAACATCGGAGCATCGCAACAACCAGAAAAAAAGGAACATGTGAAAATTTGTGACAGAAGTTAAGCTACGTTAGAAGAATCAAGATCAATTGGACAAAGCTGTAACAAAAGAGAATAAAAAACTAAAATAAGTAAAGTAAAAGTGCTTTCTATTGCAAAAATTAAAAGGAAAAACCAGTTGTTGTACTCGTGTCACTGTTCGTGCTGTGGGAATCAAAAAAGAGCTGAATCTGACGCTCTGTTCCCAACGAACCTATTGTCTGGACGCGGACAATATCCTACATTTTGGTCCTTCTCCCACAGGTGAGCAACCGCAATAGCAACATCCGGCCATCAACGACCCGACGTGTGCTACATTTTGGTCCTTCTCCCACAGGTGAGCAACCGCAATAGCAACATCCGGCCATCAACGACCCGACGTGTGCTACATTTTGGCCCTTCTCCCACAGGTGAGCAACCGCAATAGCAACATCCGGCCATCAACGACCCGACGTGTGCTACATTTTGGTCCTTCTCCCACAGGTGAGCAACCGCAATAGCAACATCCGACCATCAACGACCCGACGTGTGCTACATTTTGGTCCTTCTCCCACAGGTGAGCAACCGCAATAGCAACATCCGGCCATCAACGACCCGACGTGTGCTACATTTTGGTCCTTCTCCCACAGGTGAGCAACCGCAATAGCAACATCCGGCCATCAACGACCCGACGTGTGCTACATTTTGGTCCTTCTCCCACAGGTGAGCAACCGCAATAGCAACATCCGGCCATCAACGACCCGACGTGTGCTACATTTTGGTCCTTCTCCCACAGGTGAGCAACCGCAATAGCAACATCCGGCCATCAACGACCCGACGTGTGCTACATTTTGGTCCTTCTCCCACAGGTGAGCAACCGCAATAGCAACATCCGGCCATCAACGACCCGACGTGTGCTACATTTTGGTCCTTCTCCCACAGGTGAGCAACCGCAATAGCAACATCCGGCCATCAACGACCCGACGTGTGCTACATTTTGGTCCTTCGAATGCCAAACGGCAGTTTATATAAAATCGCAGTTACGCCGCTCCAATAGAGGAAATCTGGGCGCAGTACCGAAACGATTTGACGACTTTCTAGTCGGTCTTCCGCATCAATCAAACATGATTCGAACTCCAGTCAACAGCAATCCACAAGGTCAATCGAACCTGCAATCTGAAAATGCAGAATCCGTTCCAGCTCCAAATGAAAAACGCACGGAGAACATATCTGTTGCTGGTTCCCGTGTTTCAAATGGTGCTGCCTGTTTCGATAGGCGTTCAAATAGAAGTCGGACTTCCAAAATCAGCGAAACTGATAGCCAACTCAGAGCTCTGTTGTTGGAAGAGCAGATCGAGGAAGAAGAACTAAGGGCTTCGATTGAACGGGATAGGATCCAAGCAGAAAAGCAACTGGCTGCATTACAGATTCAACAAGACCTGGCGTTGAAGACGGAACAGAAAAAAGCGGAATTCCTTAAGCGAAAGCTTGAAAGAGAATCGAAGAAGAATGAACTGAAGGCTGGTTCAAGTCACGGATCCATCATCTCCTGCAGATCGAGTGCGTGCACCAGTACATCGAGACGTGTTTGTAATTGGTTGTCTGAGTCCGAAAACTTGAAGACAGATAACACAAACATTGAGCCATCTCACCGATTGACTCGACCATCATTCCCCGAGCCCGAATCAAGCAATCCTGTACGCGTACCTGCTCCTGAGCCGGGAGCTAGGGGCAAGACACTGAGCAATCCAGAGTAACTCTGAGCAACTATGAGCATCTCGTATTCACTGGATTCATATTGTGATATGGAACATTCCTACCTTTTGGTTGCTTGGTTTTGACAGTGAAATTGCATAATATAAACAAGAAAGGTCTGGCGTCAAAGTAACCGAATCCAAATTGTGGTTTTCTTCACCCACTAGTAATTAATTTATATTTCTCGTTTGCGAAAATGTGCAATACAAATACCCCAGCGACTCCCACTGGCCTAGAACGTTTGGTAAGTATTTTTTGATGATGTTTGTAGGGTGAAATTATTTAAAAAATATGCATTTACAGGATACGTTTTGGCAGAGAGTAGAGGGAGAGGTTGGTTGTGTACCGATGCATATAAAAAACAAAATAAATTTTCAAGACCTTGCTGCTACCAAAGCACTTGAAAATTTAAATAACGATGATATTTTTGAAATCGAAGCGCAGATGAGAAACGCCGTTCCTCGTATCAAACGGCTTATCTCTTGCAATGGTAAAACATTGCAAGACTGTTTTTGGATCTATTCTGATGAACCCACGGAGTTCAGATTTTCTGTGAGTGATGTCAAAATATTCCAAACAATTGTTGTAGCTGTCAAGCAATATGGCATCAAAAGTTTGCTTCTGCAAAAATGCAACTCCGGGCAAAGATTGGGGCAAATAAATGTTGGACAGGAAATCGATTTTGATCGTTCTCGCGAGCAGGAGGCGGAGGCTATTAGGACTAGACTTCGATTTTGCCTCAATAAAGCGCATGTACAGGGCGTTTAAGTTAATACCTATACTACCAACTAAAAATAAATTGGATTGCTGCTGGTCGGATAACATATAGTATATAGTATATATGAAAAGATGCATCATGTACAAACACCACGATCAGATCAATTTCCCCTACATCAACACCAAACGACAGAACCAGCCTTGTCTGATTCTACAATCAAATAATGATGTAAAGGCTTCTATCGCAAAATGCAAAACAAACGCTCAAAAGACGTTACTGGGTCTCGGAATGGAACCATCAATGATTGACATGAGTGATTCATTATTAAATCATGTGGATATTCAAAGAACGGAGTTCATAGGTGTTGATGTTGAAGACAGTTCTGATGAGGAGTGTTTTAAACTTGATATTTATAATGACCAGGGTAATGCTCGGTGTGATGACAATGTTACTGATGGCTCCTCGACAGTGTACTACGCTGCCGATCTTTTCAGCAATTGTGAGGAATTAAAATTGAAAAGTTCTGCATCTGGACTAAAACACACGTTCAAGATTGCAGATTCTAGCGGCCGGATTAAAAATGTAAAAAAGTCTACACTGCTGTGGATGCTAACCGAAGGCAGGCACAGGTTATCTGCGGATAGAATGAGACGGTTTCAGCAGAATTAATTGATTATCCTCCTTTACTCTACTGATCTTGTATAAGTTTGTGATCTTAGTTGTGATTTATAAACCAAAATTTGTGTAATTAAACTTCTTGTTTTTATGTTCAATTAATGTTGTTTTCTTTTTCTAAAAGTAGAACAGTGTAATAGAAACTGGAGTCTACTGATAAAAATAACTGTAAATGCTCCACGAGATCATAGAGGTATTTTTTCGCAAATAGATAATTAAGAAAAGTATATCGAATTTGTTATTAAAGAACCCCATTCACATAATGTATCTCACACCACAACACTATCTGCAACACATATTGTGTTTCATTTTGATCGGGCCAAACGAATGATAGCTAAGGCAGCCTCGCATCTCCAATCGGTTGATTACCGATCGTGCTTTTAGAACACATCCTAGGTGTAGAATGTTAGGTTTGGTGGATCAGTTGGCTCGATCAGGCAGTCTCGATTTGATAGTCATCGAATAAAGTTAAAGTAAAAACTTATTCCTGTTGGATTTTGTATCGCTTTCGGAAACACTCCAGAAGTTCTTCGAAAGAAGAGTATCTTTTTCGTCGTGGTTTCCCTTGCTTGCCGTTGATGTTCAAGTGTGCCTGTTGCTGCTGGTTGCTGTTGTTTGTTGTTGCTGTTGGTCATCGGTGTTTTGCATCCGTGCTGCTGTTTGACGTTTGCCAGGTTTAGCTACAGGTATAAATGTGGCAGAACGACTCTATCCGATGTTAGTCCTGTACATTAGCAATGCTTCCCACAATCAAAACCAACGTCGAATGGGTTGGGTCAATCATCCATGCAATGGGAATATGTGGCATTTATTGACTGCCGAACAGATCACCTCATAAAAGAAACCAAGCCGAATCGACCTATCGAAAACCTGCAGTTTTCAATATTTGCGGTTGGTCGAACCGGCTTGGTTTCTTTTTGGAGGTGATTCTTTAGGCAGTCAATTAATTCCACATATTCCATTTATTTTTCGTCTTCCTACAAGAAACAATGAAACAATATTAATCAAACTACTTACCGTAATCAGGGCCCAATTCCTCCTCGCAGTACTTGCCTTCTTACTATAAGATTATAAATTATTTTCTCAGACTGTAAACATACTGCTGTCATTGGTTGCCAAGGTTGCCACCGTAACCACCGTCACATTCAAGCTAGTGCTGCCAGAATACTTTAGATCGAGTTAAAAATTATACAAGTTGATGGAAACTGATGCATTCTGAGCAATCGTGAGTTTTATGATCAAATATGAGTGAAGTTGTTTTATTCGTTTTCACACACATGTTTTGGCATTCACACCACTCTACATCTTGGGGGGAGAAGAAAATCATAGAGTGTGCAAATTTGATGAATCCTGAGTAACTTTGAAGAAAAAAAATTACTCACGAGAAAGCTGTCTTGCCCCAGCGGGGGAAAAATTTCCCAGGCCTTCACGGCGCGGAGCAGACACAACAAAAAACCCCCCCCCCTCTCCCCTGGAAGAAAAAGAGGGGACGATTTTCATGAGCGAATTCAACACCCCCCCCGAGGAGTTTAAACTAACCGACCGTGACAACCTGAGGCGGTTGAATAAGGCACTGCAAGGCAAAGCGCGCAAGGTTGTTGAATCGTTACTTTCATCTCCTGAAAATGTGAAACAGATCAAAGGATGCACGGCTGGGCAACGGCTGTGCTGGTAGTGGTGATTGTGTTGATATGATCAACTAGCTGGAGACCTTTATCCTTATCGCGTTATAGATTGTTGAATGTCTGTTTGGGAATCAAAGTCAATTATTAAAGATATTTTGGAGCATTGACTTGACAGTTCCAACTGAAGCAACAATCTCAAAAATCTATCGAGAAATGATAAAGTTATAAGCGTTCAAAATATTTCAAATATTCGTGATGGTCACTGTTTTTCAAATTTTCATTTTACCTCTACCCTAGCTGATGGAAGAAGTCTAGTTCAAAATTGCGTGGGTGTTCGTAGACCAGCATTAGAAAGTAAGAATGTGAGAAAATTCTATTGTACACTCTTTAGAAAGCATTTGATGGCTCTGAAAAGGGCCATGTGGTTTAAATAATGATACGGACACGGTAATATTTGCTACGATGGTTGAGAGGGTCCTGATCTTTATGGCATGAAAGATAGTTGAGGACCTGTTCGAAATATGAATTTTATATACAAGTACATACAAGGTTTCTTTAAAGAATATGTAACTGTATAAAAATCATTATGTGAATCACTGTATAAAAATCATCATGCCATCAATTTAAACGATAATTTTTTTGCAGAAATTCAATAAACTCTTAATAACTTCTTCAAATGTTTGAAAGTCGACTTTAAACTCATGCTATTATTTAAAATAGCTTAAAGATTTATTCGCTCCAATTGCTGCTCTCATACTTTGCAGCCATATTCTGCGACATTTCACTTTCTCTTTCAAACACTTTCTCAAAAATATTTGATTCCTATTGCAAGGTAGGGACTCTATCCAGCGCACTTAAACGAACAGAAATACTTTCAAGCACTGATTGGATTTTGAAGAGAACATTACCAATATTGAACAACTTGTTATAATAAAATTATGTCTGTAATAGGGAAAACATAACATGCCAGCAACAGCCGGTTGCGATTGCAAAAGGCAAATAAAAAGGCGATTGCAAAAGGCAAACTTTGAACAACCCTGAGTTATTTTCTATAGCGAATCATGATTTTAACAAATATTTGGTATTTATCTAACAAAAATTGCGCGAAATTCAGGGTCAGCCAGGATTTACGAATTAGGTAGGTGTCATGCGGATACAATGAGCAAACTCTTATAATAATTCAGTATAACACTCTTTCAAAATCAGAATAGTAGCCCTGAAGAGATCTTTTTGTGTGAAATACATCATATAATAGTTATTGACATTCTATCGAAATTTGGGAACCACGGCGTTAAACACAGATAGTTCTACCCCGAATAATGCCGTTCTGCCTGTATAGACATAGTGATTGCGGATTTTAAACACTCAACGTTGCGTCTTGTCTACATCATCTACATATATATCGATATCATCTTCAAACATATAAATATCATTATCAAATACATTTATATCATCTACATATATATCAATATAGTCTACAAATATATCAATGTCATGATCATATGCACCTATATATTTATCTTTATCATCTTCATATATTTCGAAATCATCTACAAATATATCTATACATATACATGTACATCATATCGTTATATGGCTACCAATTGCCCTAAATTTGCCACGAGCTTGGCATAGCACACGACTGCATTAAAAATGGCTGTCCAGCTAGCCACTCACAAGCGACAGCTGCTGAGCCGCCATTCTGGCTGGTTGCTCGCCCGCGTACCCTTCTGCAGGGTACTTGCAACCGCCAGCTGTCAGACCAGTAGTGGCCCATTGCCGCTCTGCACAGCTCCATGGCTGCCGAGCGAATGAAGAAAATTTGAAGGTGTCCCCATTTTATATCGTGCACTGCTGCATGTGAGACGTTCCTTACTTAAATTTTAAGTCTGTGATAGGAAAGTACTCTGAATTTAGTAAATTTACTCTGAAAAATCGGTATTATAAGACATCACCTTATATTTGCGTTAATTTCAATAGTTGAATGTTAAAAATCAATAGTTTTAAATATTGAAATCGAAGCGTAGAAAATGTCTCAATCGATTGGTGCAAAGATTCTGAAAATCGGTCATAAAATGAATTAGGTATTAACGTTCAAAACCTATATATTTTTCGTGACGCTCCAAATTTTCGCAATTCGAACGTGTACCCCAGTATTGAAAACACAGACGTAGTCCTACGTCAAAACAACCCCCCCCCCCCTGGAGTGAAAAAAAAAAGAAGTGGGGGGGGGGGTGTTGAAGGAAAGGTTTTTCCCTTTTTTATGAGGGCTCTTCTCTTCCCATGAATGCTTCTGCGGCGGGGGAGAGTGGAATACACCGCCCGGTTTTTTCTCAAAAAACTCACGGCACAAACGCCATCCCACACAACGAGGAACATACAATGATGTTATCGTTTCAAATCTCTGGACCGTCGGAACAAGCGAAGTGGTTCCACACAAACAATATACGCACGGTGAAGAACATCAACTTACCACCGGTGAAATTCGACGTTGAGCGGGTAAAGCTTTTGTACCCGATTCTAGACGAGGCTAAGCTGGCTGCTATCCAAGATGTTCGTCCCTGTATGCTGATAGGTTCAAACAACGCGGGTCTGATTGTACCACTCAAGACGGTGCAATATTCGGTAAACGGCTTACAGTTGACTCGGTGCCATCTGGATTGGACGATTCACGGAGAAATTGAACCGAAAACTGCTGGACCAAGTGATCATCATGCTTTCCTCTGTTCTGAAGACAACGACATCGAGTTGACGGATTTGGTGAAGCAAATGTACAAGGTGGAAAATTTTGGCATCACCGGTCAGTCCCCGAAGATTGCTGACGAAGATCAACGTGCACTGGACATAATGAATCGTACCATTACACGACGTGGTGAACGTTTCGAAGTAGGCCAGATCTACAAGTACAACAACTTCGTCTTCCCGGATAGTAGACCCCATGCCCTGCGTCGACTTCAGATCACCAAGAAGAAGATGGATTCCGATCCTGATTTTGCTGAAAAGTACTGCAGCAAGATTCAGGACTATGTCTAGAATGGATACGCCCGAAAACTGGAACCCGAAGAACTCGCCGAAACGCCGAACACGTGGTATTTGCCTCACTTCAGCGTGGTGACCGATGAAAAGTTTCGTTTGTTTATGGATGCCAAAGCGAACTCGCACGGGTTTTCACTGAACGATCTCCTGCTAAAAGGTCCTGATTTCGTTCCTCCGTTGATTGCGATCCTGATGCGTGCTAGGAAGAAGAAGATTGCTTTTGTGGCGGATATCAAAGAGATGTTCCATCAAATCAAGATCCGCAGAATGGACCAGAAATCGCAGCGTTTCTTTTTCCGTGGCATGGATCGCTCTAACCCACCCAGCGTGTATATTATGATGGTGATGATCTTCGGCGCAGTTTCATCTCCTTCAATGGCACAATTTATTAAGAATTTCAATGCAAAGGAACTGGAAGATGAATATCCAGGAGTGGAACGGGCCGTGGTGGATCAACACTATGTTGACGACTATTTTGACTGCGCAGACACCGATGAAGAAGCCATCGAATTGGTGCAGCGTGTGGTCAATGTGCACGAGCATGGCGGATTTGGACTGGTGAAATTCGTGTCCAACTCCGAAGCCCTGTTGAGATCACTCGATCCTGCCTTGGTTGCTGAAAAGAAGGAAAGCGATACACGTGTACTTGGCATCAAGTTGAATTTTCACTCCGACGAGCTTGTGTTCTCGCTAGAATTCCCAAAACTGATTGAAAATCTCCGGACAGGCGAGAGTGTACCTACGAAACGACAGCTGCTAAAGTTCATGATGAGCATCTTTGATCCGTTGGGTTTGCTCAGTCCCATCACGATACACCTGAAAATCGTCTTTCAAGAACTGTGGCGGTTGCAATCAGGCTGGGATGATGAAATTTCGGATGGTTTGGTGCCCAGATGGATGGAGTGGCTAACTGAAACTGCAAAGCTACAAGACGTTCGATTATCAAGGTACTATTTTCCAGAGATTCCATCGTTCGCTGATGCTGAGTTGCATGCCTTCTGCGACGCGAGCGATAAGGCGTTCGCTTCCGTGATCTATATGGTTCATCGCCGAAGCGGTAAGTCACACGTTGCATTAGTGTATGCGAAATCAAGAGTCGGTCCATTGAAATCATCGACGGTGCCACGACTCGAGCTTCAAGGGTGTGTCCTTGCAAGCCAAATGATGAATGTAGTTCAGAACGAGTTAAAGATAGATGTAACTAGGTTGTATTTCTGGACTGATTCCAAAATCTGCTTGAGCTGGTTGAAGACGAGTCAGAAACTCACGGCGTATGTTGGGTCTCGCGTAATGAAGATTAAGGAGAACGGTCATGGAGTTGATCTGTGGCATTGGGTACCATCACAGCTGAACGTGGCTGATTTGGCTACGAAGTCCTCCAAGTTTGGTGATATGCAGGCGTGGCTTGAAGGATCTGATTTTCTTTATCGAAGTAGTGTCCACTGGCCCAACAATGAACCGCTAGAGATGTCCTCTACTGAGCTGGTAAATTTCCATTCCGAAGTGATTACATATGACTTTGCCGATCCAATGTGCTGTACCATAATAGAGGATGATTTGGTTGATCTGCCTGATATTGATAGGTTTTCTGATTTCAATCGCCTGATAAGATCTTTTGCGTATTACCTGTTAATGAGAAAACTTTTAGTGTTGCCGAGATGCGAAAAACCTGATCGGTTGATAATCACTGTGCACGACATGAGGCCAAAAATACCTGGTACAAGAAAGTGCAGTCGGAAGCTTTCCGTGAAGAGTTACGAAGCCTGAGGCATACGGGGATTGTGAAGAGCAGTAGCCGTCTGAAGACATATTCGCCGTTTCTGCACAACGGAATCATCCGTATGCGTGCTCGTGTACAGGACGATAGCAAGTCGTTTGAAGTCAACAATCCTGTTATCCTTTCTGATAACCACCGGTTTTCGACGCTACTAATTCGCATGTATCATATCGCCAACGCACATCAAGGACTGGAGACCATTGTCAACAACATCAAAGAACGGCATCGTATCCTGAAGATTCGCTCACAGGTAAAGAAGCACACGACGTCATGTGTCAAGTGCCGTGAGCTTAGAGCAAAACCAACCGTTCCGCAAATGGGAAACTTGCCACCAGAGAGAACAACCCCGTTTGTTTTTCCGTTTACCAATACGGGTATTGACTATTTTGGACCATTGTCAGTAAAAGTGGGTCGTCGAGTTGAAAAAAGGTGGGTAGTATTGTTTACGTGTTTGACATCAAGAGCAGTACACCTCGAAGTTGTGCCTTCTTTAGACACGAGCAGCTGTATAACGGCCATCCGCTGTTTCATGTCAATCCGTGGCTTACCACAGTGCATCATGACCGACAATGGTACCAACTTTACTGGTGCAGATGCTGAACTGAGAAAATTAGTCAAGACACTGGACCAACCCCAAATAGAAGATTTGCTCAGCGTCAGAGGTGTTCAGTGGAAATTTATTCCTCCTAGTGCTCCGCATTTTGGAGGTTGTTGGGAGCGTTTAGTACGCTCGGTGAAGACTGCTCTTCGTGCCATGTTACCGGACAGGCATCCTACGGACTTGGTGCTGCGAACGGGGTTGTGCGAGGTAATGAACGTGGTGAACAACAGGCCGTTGACCCACGTTCCAGATGATCCTCAGTACCCTGAACCGATAACTCCTAACATGTTGCTGCTTGGCCGAAACAATTCAATCCAGTTTGACCATGACTTTGACGAACGAGATCTGAATTGTCGTGCTGCTTACAAACATTCGCAGATCTATGCCGATCGTTTCTGGCGCAAATGGATTTCCACGTATCGATAAGAGTTGATCAGAAGCAGGAAGTGGCCGGACAACAGGAATTACCAGGAATACCATGTCGGTGACCTAATCATGATTGTGGATGAATCGTTACATCGAGGAAGTTGGCCAAAAGGAATAATAGAGAAGATTTACAAAGGTCCGGACGGGAAAATCAGAACAGTTGCGGTGCGGACATCAAAATCGACCTACACTCGACCTGTCAGCAAGGTTGTGCTGCCCCAAGCCATCAGTTCGGTTTCTTGCCCGGATGATGTTGGCGACACTGCAAGAACTGACGTCACGAGATCAGACATCGTACCACCCGTTAGCGTAACCATGGAAATAAACAAAACATCGGTGCATCGCAGCAACAAGAAAAAAAGGAACATGTGAAAATTTGTGACAGAAGTTAAGCTACGTTAGAAGAATCAAGATCAATTGGACAAAGCTGTAACAAAAGAGAATAAAAAACTAAAATAAGTAAAGTAAAAGTGCTTCCTATTGCAAAAATTAAAAGGAAAAACCAGTTGTTGTACTCGTGTCACTGTTCGTGCTGTGGGAATCAAAAAAGAGCTGTATCTGACGCTCTTTTCCCAACGAACCTATTGTCTGGACGCGGACAATATCCTACATTTTGGTCCTTCTCTCACAGGTGAGCAACCGCAATAGCAACATCCGGCCATCAACGACCCGACGTGTGCTACATTTTGGTCCTTCTCCCACAGGTGAGCAACCGCAATAGCAACATCCGGCCATCAACGACCCGACGTGTGCTAGGTAGACAGGTAGTGATAAAATCGAATAACAAGAGTTCTTCAATAAAAAAATATTTGTCCAACATCCAATTCCACTAAATCTGGAAATTTTCGAAATTTTATTGCAAAACTCAATGCGTTTGGTTAATAAATCGTAGAATCATTTGAGAGTATTTCGCAATTATGGAATATTTATGAAATTATTTTATGTAAGGACCTAGTAGTTTATTGTGGAATCAAGCATAATAGCAATAAAAGGCTAATAGGCATTGTTTAAATGCCACACTGTCAATCAATTTCTAAATCACGACGATCCTTCGGTAGTCGATGGTGGATGCTCCAGCACCGTATCTATGAGACCCAGAATGTGTGCTGCTCCTAGAGAGGGTAACAATATATCCACCAATTTTATCGAATGCTTGCCATAAATCTCAGTCAGCTGCGTCTTCAGTTTCAGAGTCTTTTCTGCCGGAATCTGAATGTCAGTTGCTTGTCCTTGAGGTCCACCTGACGGTTGGTAAATCATAGTACGAGCATTTGTCAAAATAAGAGATGCATATCGGGAGTACCAGCTCTTATAATGTTGTATTGCCGACGACGACTAGAACGATGGTGAATACGAGATCGATCGGGAGTTCTCCGAGCACCCAGTTAATATGCGTTAATTGGGGTATGGTGTCGGAAGCAAAGCTTTATAAGCAAAAACTAAAATTAAAAACTGCATGTTAATTATAACGTTCACTCACCTTTTTGTATGATAATCTTCTGTCCAGAACTCTATGTGTGGCTCCAACGGATACCAACCAGATTGACTAACTCGTGCACAAAAACAAGGTTCTGGTGTTTATGAACGGTAATCCGGAGGATCCTCGATGTAATGCCGTTGTAAAAAATTTGCGCATGCATACCGTAACCTACGATAGTCACGACATTCTGCAAAGTGATGATTGTTATACATTAATTAAACTGCTGGTGAACTGGTTAAAATGTTATCCTCTTTCTCGAAATCCGCAAATATTGAGCTTAGTGACGTTTAACGCACGCAAACTATAACCTAAAAGTTTACTTACCATTTTTAATCTTCTCGAAAACTGTTTGTTGTTTCCGTCCAAAACGCACTACCACATTTCCAGAAGGTACACTAGCACACCCAGGCGTAATAAAGTTAATGACAGTACTTTCGAAGACGTGGCTTTTTTATGCAAAGAATGACATTTTGTTATGAGACTTTCCGGTTGAGTGACTGGGTAAGAAAACTATCGCCATGTTTCACGCGAGCACAGACATCTGCTAAAGAGATTTCTCCATAGGAGTGAAGAGCTAATAAGTTAACGTGAAACTCACCTCAGATGAGAAACATCAGATTGGGGAAGAGAGGGCCAAATAGGTATTCACCACAGGGCGCATATGGGGTGAAATGATCATTTAACAGTTTTTTATTGTTTTTCAATAGTTACAGGCTTCAAAAAATATAAGTCCCTTATAAAAGTATACTCTACAGATTGAAAGGTATCTGATAAGCCAATAAAAAAAATCCACAAGAAAGGTCTATTAACCATATGTACAAAAAAAAAATATTTTTTAATAAAAAAAGAAAAAAAAAAAAAAATAATATATAATAAGGATTGAATTAAATTGTCCAAAAAAAAAAAAAAAAATTTTTTTATTTTTTTTGTGAAAAAAGGTATGGGGTTTTTTTTTTTTTTAAAAAATTTTTTATTGGATTTTTTGTATTTTTTAAGTAAAAAAAAGAAATGTGTGAATAAAAGAGGTTTTATTTGTACCATCATACAAACTTCATCCCTTTTTGAAGCTATCGCGTTCAGCAGCTCTTCTGCGGGAATGGCAAAAATGCTCGGCAGATCTGAAATATTCACAATAAACACCGTTAACTGTTATAATATGTGCGGACCATATAAGTCTCATTGGAAACGAACATGTGTAGTAAGTGACGGGTGTTAAAAATTATGTTCGGCAAATGAAAATAATTCTGGCTCACATGATTTCAATTCCAAGCAAAAATTGACATAAATCGGAGTTTTTTTAGGTTGGTGCCAATTTTAATAATAAAAATTATTGTTTTATTTTCAGTGCAAGTATTTGTATTGACTCAAATTTGTTCGAAAAAAAAAAAAAATTTCATACATAACAACCCCCTTATTCTATTGTTGAGGTATCATTTTACATTAGATTCTATTGTGCAAACAACAACTGCTAATTGTAGGTACTAGAGACTCTATTGTACAGGTACAATTAATTAAATTGTAAATATATAAGATATTTTTTTAGTTAAAACCATACAAAACTACAAAAGCAACATTTTCATTGTAATCCTGACGACATTTTACGTTGAAAACCATACAAAAATATAAGATTACACGATTATGTTGCAATTAAGATTTAAAATAAAATAAATTTTTCAATTTTTCTTTTCTCCTTTTGACACAAATGTAACAAAAGACCTGAAGCAACGTTTGGATTGAAGTAGTTGAATACTATCCATCAGAATAAAAAAAAAACTTTTTGCATGTTTTCACACTTCAAGCAATCAGAATACGCGTTTTAAGAAAAGAAACAGTAGGTCCTATGTGTACCTGCAAAAATACTAGCACTAACATTGTACACTGGGCAAACGGCTTACTAGAGACCTATTTACAAAGCTGTGCGATAACAGACGTAAGGAACATTGGATGTTTTGTTATCGATCGTATTTGATTTTTTTTATGTTAAAGCAAAATTTCAAACTGATTCCCAGAAAAGTAATCAAGCGACTTTTTTAATTAGGGCGAATCTAACATTGATCTTAGATTACTTTCTCTTTCATTCATATTCCAATCACCTTTACGTTTTTCATTCTATTATTTGTAGAGTATGCTAGACAGCACTGTTGTGTTTCGATCTGTACTAAAGAATCCCTCGAAAGTTTTATAATGGCGCTGTAATAAATGAAAGAGAGCGAAACAGGAGAGAAACTCTCATTGTTAAATTCGCCCTGTTGAAAAAAGTTCCTAGTAAAGACTTGCTATCCAAATCGATATTCAACTTGATTTGGTTTATAGTAAGGGCATCTTCAGCGGCGGTCTATTTTTAGATCAACTTTATACCAGATTTGCATCAGCGAAACTTGAATAGAACTAGACCAACTTTGCGTTCCCGGCACCGTTGTTGTATTTCTTGTTGTTAAACCCGCCAACACCTGTCATCCGGTCGACCATTCAACATCAGAGATCAGGTGTGGCATTGCGTAGCTTAAAACGAACGACTTTTTGTACGAACGCTT
This sequence comes from Aedes koreicus, assembly GCA_024533555.2. Classification (NCBI taxonomy): domain Eukaryota; kingdom Metazoa; phylum Arthropoda; class Insecta; order Diptera; family Culicidae; genus Aedes; species Aedes koreicus. Next base: position 151,636 of record JAHHFK020005565.1, on the reverse strand, counting down.
GTGAGAAAAAGTTCTTCGTTTCGAAAACCGCAATACGGCCAACAATCAATGTGCAACTAGCGATTTGAAATTGGTTCACTGTTGTAGAACCCCCAGTTCCGAAATACACCTTGTAGTCTGTACCTTGCCATGCACTCTTGCGCTTTTTAGTACCTTTTGGTACAAGTATCTTTGTCTTTGTTTTGATTCGCTTTGTAATTTTGACAGAATATTTCCGAGTGTATTGGTGTGAGTTACGGTCTTAGGGGCGAATCATTAAGCTTGGGACCGAGCTTGGGACCGGTGTGCTAGTACTTCCTGAGCCAAAACAAATATTCGTTTTCTTCATGACTATCCACCCGCCCATACCCCACCAATTTTTTTTTTTAAAAAAACAGATTTTTCACAAACATTTTTTTGTTGTTGGTTTTGTCCAAAAAATTTTTTTTGACAGCAGTGTGTGTTTCTTAAGAAACGAAAAAAAATTTTTCCTTCGTTTGGCTGAAGGTGAGTGTGTGAATGCATGCATTTCATTAAAACGATATTAGATAATGCTGATTTGTAAGATAAACAAGAGTCGAAATGGAGAGTGTCACATCCTAGATGACGCCCCAATGTCGACCGTGATTTCCGTTCCGGTCATCAGAAGCTGTTCCAGAACTACTTTAGCGACACGCAAACCTACAACCTTTCTGCTTTTCCGTATGCCAAGGGAGGTATTCCTGGACATTATGCGACAACTAGAGTCAACTAGAGGCTTCTCCAAAATGTATCTGTATGAGCTATTTGCAAGTGTTTATCATGACCAATCTATCAATAAACCGGTTGATTACTTTGAAGACTTCATTACTTTTCATTTCCGAGCAATCGAAATACTATTAGGAATCTCGGAACCTCCGCATTTCGATCTAGTCAGCGTTTTCCAGAAAATGCAGTGGCTGTAAAAAAAACTAAGACAAGCATTCGTTATTTAGGAACGAAACGAAAAGGTAATTCGCTAGCACCGGGAGCAACTTGAGGTAATTATCAGCATCCGAGGCGAGCAACACAAGTTTCTGTACGCCGCCAGCTTCACACAACAAACACGGTTACTATTCGGCTTACAAATATACTTCATAATATACTCAATAAAATTGAATTATTGTTTGGTAAAAGCTGAAATTTTACTCAATAATTGGTATTATCAAGTAGCGTGCAGTGTTTTGGAACGGTCTATTTCTTGTTCCAAATTGCTGCAAGAATAGATCGAAACATATACCAGTTTTATAATGATGTACAATAGATCCAGTATAAAACAAAATTTACAACACCGGTGCAGCGATGATTTTGCCACAGCCATTCAAGCTTGAATCTCAGCGTGTGTAAAATTCCATAACCGTCATTTTAAAAGCAATCGCCAAATAACAATAAGCAACTAGATGGCGCTACAGGGACTCCTCTCAATCTCCTGTCAAAAGCTTGTTTTTATTTATGCTTTCTAGACGTTCATAACATAAATTGTTTTCGATATGGGAAGAAAGTGCGAAATTTTCCGTTGTATAAATTATGAAGCAAGACCCGGAAAATATAAAACCGTGTCCTACTATAGTTTTCCGAAAAGCAGTACACTGTAAGTAGAAAAATATTTTCATTTTATGAAGGAAGTGGTAATTAAAATATTTCAGCTGTTATTTGTGGGTAAAGTCGTGCTCTTCCAAAGAGATTTTGGAAGCGTATCAGAAGCACGGTATATCGGCCGTCTCGAAGCGAAAAATCTGTTCGAACCATTTTCCAGATGCAGCATTTCTAGACATGAATAATAAACATAAAGGGTAATGTCAGGAGGATCATCCAATGTATTTTTTTTTAGTCAGTTCTACTATAACGAGTTTTTTTTAGGTTGGTATTCGGCGCTATTCCATTGTCGTGCTCAGTGCATGCGCAGTTTAAAAATGATATTTTTAACGGTTCCGAAACTACGATAGAGTACAGCACAAACGATATTCCTTTAGAAGACTCACAGATTGAATTTGTATACGGAGACAAGGATTTTAATATGTGGTGCGAGATCGTTGGTTACAACACTATTAACCATAACATATCTGAAGATCAAGCCCTTTCATACGACGAGCAAGACGTTAATGAAACCTCAGCTTATGATGCAACTATGCAAAACCAGGTGACATCGAAGGGAGTCACTCTGTTGAACGACAAAAATGACGAGAGCGAGAGGCTACGGCAGATCCTCAAAGTAAAAGATGGGACTATACAGCGATTGAAACAGCATTTAAAATCTCTCCGACGTCAAATTTTTGTGAGCCAACAAACGAGTAAACGTCGCATGGAAACATCTAGACGGGATAAAGGTCTGGTTTCAAAACTGCGAAAAGAGTTGAGACAATTGAAAAAGATCAAATCCGAAAACGAAAAACTAGGACACAAAGCTAGATTGGATCCTGTTATATTCGATTCTTTGAAGAATGCTTCACGAAAGCCTAAAGCTAGAAGGTATCATCCGGAAACCGTGAAATTCGCTGCCGGAACATACCTAAGTGGTCCTCGTACATACCGATTTGTACGAAAGTCAACCCATTTGGTTCTACCTCACAAAAGTACTGTTTACGGGTACAATAAACATATCCGCGTTGAACCAGGTCTAAATAAAGTGATTCTATCGAGAATGAAAAAGCGTGTGGAAAAATTCAAGAAACAGGAGGGCAAAATTGTAGTGGTTTGCTTGGATGGCATGTCAGTTAAACCAGAACTAACGTACTGTTCAAAATCTGACGTGTTCTTCGGGTTCCCATACGATGGTGTAGGTAAATATATTGAACAGAACGACCCAACGAAGTTAGCGACTGAAGCCGTTGTAGTTATGACATCCGGAATATACAGTCATTTCAAGCAGGTGTGATGTTTAACAGTATACAGAGGAACTGTCCAATCTATTGGTGATTCAATTTATATTTTTCAGCCTATAGGATACTTGCTTGCACATAACAGCCTCGCTAGCAAAACCCAAATGAAATTTGTCAGACAAAGTGTTGACGCATTAAGAAATTGTGATCTTAAACCATACGCACTTGTAATGGACCAGTGCACCACTAATCAAAAAATGATACGCGATGCTGGGGGTTCCATAGAAGATCCAATAATCGATTTGAATGGCGAACAGATAGCTGTCATGTTCGATACACCACATCTCCTTAAAAATGCGCGCAATGCAATATATAACCATAACGCAGTGTTCCAGGGGAATATAGCGTCCTTCAAACACATAAAGCAGCTGTTCGACGTAGATATATCCACCTCGCATTGCTAGAGGCACACATGGTAATCAATAACGGACCAACGCTTCGGATAATCTTTTTTTTTTGCTTGCTGCAGCGCAACATCAAAAATAAGAAGTTCAGATGCGTTGGCCCGTTATTGATTGAAACTTGTGCCACCGAAAATCCAAGGTAGATGCACAAGGCTCTGAGGCTTTTTTTTTACTTTTTTTGGATTAATTTCACCTTAACACACATTTTCAGCCATATAGAACACCAATTACAGAGACTTCGGTTCACAAGGATTTTCTCAACAGTACGCTGAAAATCTTCAAGGATATGTATTACACCTCAAATGACTGCTTTGATTCAAAAAAAGTAATTTACTTGTAACAAATATTTATGATTGTTGTACCTAAAGGTTAACCAACGTAATTTAGACCCTCCGAAAAATTTCATTTAATTTGGCAAGAAGTGTCCAAATTTCAGAGGGTCTAAATTACGTTGGGTCCCCGTCTTGTTGCTGTTCAAACCAGGACAAAACCACTCGAGTCAATTGATTACACTCTCTTTCCACTGCACCACATACATTTTCAGGCTGCTAAGGAATCTTCAATACTTTCGTCTGCTCAAAGTGTTCCATCATATCTGAAAGGATTTATGGGAAATATCAACGCGTTAAACTGGATATGGGATAAGTTGAGAACGGAATACGGATGCAAGTATCTGTGTACTAACCCAATCTGCCAGGATTGCCTGGAAAACTTCTTCTCAGAGATTAGACGACGCTGTGGGTTCAACGATGCCCCGAATACGTTCCAATTCAGCAGTGCCTTCAAATACGCCATGTTATCTTCTGCAAGCGAAACATTTGATGAGGGGAAAAACTGTCAAAATGATGAGTTGCCACCCCTTTTGAATGGAGAAGAACTTGAAGAACTTGGCGCTGAACCTGAAGCAACGCTCTCATATGAAGTTGAAGAGCTTGATCTTGGCATACCTTTTGTAGCTCAGAGAAAAGAACTGAATGCACTAGTCTACATTCTGGGAATTTCCATTTCCAAACTGCGTCACGAGAAATGCCGTACAAAGCTGAAAGCGAGCCACGACGACGAATGCTTTCAAGATGACGACTATTCATTTGCAAAACTTAAAGCTCAAGCATCATTACAAAACGTTGATATTCCAAACAACGCACTTCACAGTATCGGGTTGATAGCATTTGCTGCATTTAAACAAAAGTTTCCTAATTTTTTGTTTGAAAACAGGAAAGGGGTGAAAACGCGTTTAAAGGCATACGTCACTAACGAACACTTTGACTGCATAATTTGCCAGGCTTGCTTTGATAGATTGATTAATTTTATTTACAACACTCTCATTCAGGGGTTTCTGAGAGAAGTCCGATTCAAAAATAAAGTAATTGAGAACAATAAACGCAAAATAAAGCGTAATCGAAAAGCTGTTTGGATGAAATTGCCTCAGCGGGCTTAATATTTAACAAGATATGTTTTGTATGTTTGGTTCACCAATATTGTTATGTTTATTGTATTGTTTTATGTTATGTTAAAAATATTGCCAAAATTTTTAAACTCTACTTATTGCATTAACAAAATCACGATTAATATACTCCTCCCCTCTTTCGTTGTTTTCTACCTCCACTTCCTAGAGCATAAGTATATCGTAACTCATGCTGATATTTCAAGCTTCCATAGGAGAAAGAAATCTTCCCGAATGTTGTATAAAAGTATAAAATACATTGAGGCAATATTATTATTTTCTGCACCCTACTACGCATTCAAAATAAAAATATGATAAGCTCGTTGCAGTTCAAAATCGAAAAAAAAAACCAATTCTACTCCAATTCCATAGAACATTATAGCGTCCCCCAAGCAGATTCAATCTCGTAGCGTTGTTATTGCTGTATGGACATGCCTGCCAAGAAACCTGCGTACCTGAAATTTTGATATAATTAAAATAACAAATATAATTATCATCGAAATAAGTAGTTTCAAACTCACCCTTTCTTCCGGCTAACACGTAATACAATCCAGATTTGCAGTTTTGATTCAGAGATCAGTTTGATTGCAGTGTTGCTCTTAGAGGTTCCACTTTTGCACCTGATCCGCGTCAGGAGTAACAACATTGTTCATTGCTGTAGCGCTGTATGTACAATACTAGTTGAAATAGCGTGAACGGAATAACACAGTAACTTTCCGGATCTGTTTCTAGCCTAGATGTATGAGTCTTCGTATGACGAAAGGTAATCACTCATCGCACTAATTTGTTAATGTCCGAAAATGATTTCGGTTTGTGTCGAGAACAAACCTGAGAACACCTGGACGATTCAAAACTTTGAAAACAAGATTCTTTCAATCTGATCTTCAACACTTACGTTTCGTGAATTGTTTTGATTTTGTTTTTCTGACACTTCAGCGGCCGACATCACGTCAGTTAATCTGTCAGTTTTGTTGCAGCGATAAGGCGAGGAGCTTATCAAATTGCCGCCATGTGGCATCTCATTGCACGTTAAAACATCGTGTCAATATCGGGTGGCGTGTAGCGAATAAAGGCATGATATTTTGACATGTTAGCAGATGCCGCAATTGCCCCACATCAGTGGGCAAATAAACTAAGTGCATCACGCAGCGCTAGTGGCGCTAGTGAGCAAGCGATTGCTAACGTATTTTTATTTGAAAGTTTACACATAGTTAACGAATAATTTTGTTCTTGCTTAAACGTCTGTCTGTGATTTGATTTTGCGTTTGGTCTAAAGAAATAAATCCAATCCACGATTTGGATCGCCGTTGAGGATACCCTTAGGGCATGTTTTCCAATGTTTTTTTTAATATTGCAGGCGACATCTATTGAGGTTTTTATTTTCCTACCTTTGTCGCAACCTTGAAGCAAGTATGTTGTTTATAGCTGTCACATTTGATCGTGTGTCAAATTACAGTCGTCTCTTGAAATTTATTTCGATAGTAGCAAGCAGAAAGAGCAAGTGCGTGTGTGGAAACATTCTAAAATCAGTGAAAAATGAGGGCCCTCAACCAGCTGTTACTCAAGCGGACATCCACATACGCCGTAGGAATCGCTGCCAGCGTTTTCTTTTTCGAGCGGGCCTTTGACATGGGCACTGATGCGTTTTTCAGGTCGTACAACAAAGGGGTAAGTTTTAACCTAATCCATTCCTGGCGAATATTATGTAAGCTCTGGTTGATCCATTATTATGGTTTTCCTTTTCAGAAATTGTGGGACGACATCAAGGATAAATACGAACAGTAAAAAGCAGTACCTTTGATGCAAATTATTTAATTAAACCACTAATAAATGTAGACAACAATCAACAGTCTAATAACTTTACTCTGTCACTTCCCATGGTTTTTCGGGACGCTCCATATCCCAAGGTTGCATTGGTTTTATTCGGTCTGCTTCATAAAGCCTAATTCCACTCTCAGTCAATGTTTTAAGAAATTTATCCACCTTTCCATCCGGCTTTGGCTGCAGATCACATCGCATTTCGGTCAGGCCTGCTTCCATGCAGCGGATGGCAAAAATCTGCATGTAAATCAGGTGTTTTATGAGATATTATTTTTTAGCGGCTTTTCGTTATGGCGCTTCGCCTACCTCCGAATGTGAATTGAAATGATAAATCAACTTACCTTAGCCAAATTTATGAAAGCCGATGTATCGTTTCCTTTAAATAAATGTTGCTTGATGGCCCATTCAGATGTACAAGATTCAACGACCGTTCCGTTCTGGAAGTGATTAACCTTTGCTGTCACGTACTTGTTACTGGAGGTCAACTCCAATCTGAAAAATAACTCAATAATTAACAAGTAAAATGAATATAGGTTGTAGATCTACTTATGCCAATAGTTGCGACCTGGTTTTTCAAGATGGTATCCATCGTTCCTGTATGCTACACGCAACCGTTCTAAGTTCCGTGGATTTCGATTGACGATAAAGCGGGTACCTTCAACGCATTTGTTAAGGTCCTGAATTTTGTGGAAAATTCGCTTTGAACTGGCCATTTTATCAGACTCAAGACCCAGACTTAATGAGAAAATCAACCAACCACAGTCCACAGTAACTGGATTTGAAACTAAACCTTGTCAACAACGCTATAGCAAAAGACCGTTCTGACGGTTTTGACAGCTTATCGCCGTTACGCACGCTAAGATGAGATTTACCAAATATAGATTAATTGTACCAAAATTAAACGAAAAGCACATTACACCAGGGGCCTGGTGACCCTACCCTATTTACTAGCGTTTGACAGTATACTACATATCAACAGCGGCTGGATAGTCATGAAGAAAATGGATATAGATTTTGGCTCAGGAAGTACTAGCACATCGGTCCCAAGCTTAAGTCGAGGCACCCACTGATGTGGCGGGTGTGTGGTATCACATACACACTTAGTTTTTTTCGCCGAGAATTCACACGCTTAGAAAATTTTACAGTATTCGGTAATTTTTTACCGAACTTTCAACAGCTGAACGTTCGGTAATCCGATTTAACGGATTTCGGTAAAAGTTGACAAGTTCCGGTAATTTTTTTACCGGAATACTGTAAAATTTCACCACAATCCGGTAAATTTGTTCGTTAAAAAATTACCGAATACTGTAAAATTTTCTAAGTATGCAACAGCCGAATATTTCGGCATTTCCGTTTACTAAGAGTCAGCAAATAAATTAACGGGAATCAGCTAACAAATGAAAATTTTTCAGAAAATAATAAACAAAAATTTGACAGAAATATCATCGAACGTAACTGCCGAGTTGATCGGCTGTTGGAGATTTTGCCGAGGTAAATTGAGTGTGTACCATGTCAAAATATCGAGTCAAAGTCCTGTGGCGTAAGGTTAACGTCGACGAGGTGTTTTGACATGATAGCATATGCCGCTCCTCCGCCACATCAGTGGGCGCCTGGCCTTATGATTCATCCCAAGGGGTGAGACAGCTCCTCATCGCGAGCTATTTCCACAGAGATTTCTCTGTGCTATTTCTGTGTTGCTTTTGAAGTACCACGAGTTAAATACTCACATTGCTCAACATTGCTCAACATTTCTCACTGTCATCTGCTTCTTCATTTTGTGATTTCTCAAACCGTGCATCACATCAAGCTGCTTTCGATCAATACGTCAACCCTTCTACCTATTGTTTTTACTGCACAGAGACAAATTTGATAGTCAATATTACCATTATTGGGGGTTAGGATGACTATTGCAGTATAGTGATTTTTAACCGACTATGATCATGGTCAAAACGACCATTAAAAATAGTTTATCCAACATTTGCCATACTGTCGGAATAGTCCTTGTTACCATGATCATAGTCAAAAATGCCATGAACGTGGTGAATTCGACCATTTCCATGGTTTTAGTAACCATTATATGCGATAGTCATCCTGACCATGATTTAATTGTCGGTATAACGATAGAATTTTTCTCAGAGTGCTATTCTCTTACACAGAGAGGAATTTGATAGTCAATTTTACCATTATTGGGGGTTAGGATGACTATTGCAGTATAGTGATTTTGAACCGACTATGATCATGGTCAAAATTACCATTAAAAATAGTTGATGCACCATTTTCCATAATGTCGGAATAGTCCTTGTTACCATGATCATAGTCAAAAATGCCATGAACGTGGTAAATTCGACCATTTTCATGGTTATTGAAACCATTATATGCGATAGTCATCCTGACCATGATTTAATTGTCGGTACAACGATGAAATTTTTCTCGGAGGAGGAGCAAAATGAAGCCCGGAATGATTTTGCAGTCTGATGGCCAGAATTGAACAAGGTGATTTCAGTTGCTCAGCTAATTATTTTGACTTTTATTCCAGTCATGATGATTTCTTTAGATAGGGCATGCATCTAATCTTCCACGCTGGATGAAAAGCCAGCAGTCTCTATAGTTCTGCATCCGGCAGTGAGTTGCGCTAGAAGAAATAGTTTCGATGCCTGATCAATCTGATCCGTGGTCTGACCTAGGGTTCTATCTGATTGAAAATAAACCCGAATGGTGTTGGAGTACGGGCTCTGTGGTACGGGTATCTAGAGCTTACCCCTCAGTATACAAGTGTTCTAAGTTGGTAGTGAACTATCGACTTCCTCATTGAATATGAAGCACAGAGAACAGACGTTCATCTTCAGTTTGCTACTTGTGTAAAACTTTAAACCGACATTTCAAATGTATGTCGTTATGCTCCTGGTAGGAGGCGCTGCAGTTGAGCGATAAGTGTCATGTCAATGTTTATCGATAAAAAAACCAAGCGCATAACCTGAATAGTTTTGTTTGTTTTTCTTGGCACTTGCTTCTTGTACCGGCTGCCCATATTAATGGAAGTATATAGAATCGAAAAATGCATTCCAATTTGGTAGCGCATTCAAATATGCAATGATCGTAGCTATGGAGCAAAGCTTTGGCGAGGGTACCAACTGTCAAAATGATGTGGCTAAGCCACTACTTAGAGAAAATGATTTGCAGCCACATTTATGCGCTTCGTCTGGATATAAAGATGACCCTATAGATTTAAAATCTCTTTTCGAAGCCCTAACATTTCTTTTGGGTAAAGGAAGCTTTAACATTTCTTTTGGGAATGCATTGGTTTACATCATTGGAGCAGCCGTAAGTAAGCTACCACATAAAAAATGCAAGCAAAAGTTGACGGCTCAACAAAATGACGAATGGCTTCAAAGAAAAGAGTACTCTTTCATTAAATTGAAAGCTGCATGCTCTTCGAGGAATATAACAATCCCCAACAGTACATTGTACGCAATTGGATTGATAGCATTCGTAAGTTTCAAGCAAAAGTTCAGAACCTTCCTCTACCAGAATCGGATAAATGTAAAAACTCGCCTAAAAGCATATTTGGTCTACGAATCTTTCGAAAATGCAACATGTCAACCATGCTTCAATAAATTGGTCCACATTATTTTGAATACACTGATACAAAGATTCCTACGTGATGTTCGTGTTCAACAGAAAATTGCAGAGAGCAAAAAACGTCATGGAAAACGAAATCGAAAAGCCATCCGAATGGATCTGCCACAAGATTGAAGAATTAAGCATTTTCGTTTACACAATATAAAGCTTACAGCCAATAAATACATAAATAACAAACATACATAAATAGTTTTATTCCTAAATTTAACATCTGCTAGTTTTTTCTCGCGCAATTTAATTTTTAAATTCGTATCTTTCGAAGTATTTCTACAATTGTATAATTAGGCTTCACAATTCCATTGGGCCGATGTTGTCTACATATTTTCTATGCTCGCACCACTCGTTCGCTCCTGTAACAAAAATTTATTAATTAAATTATTTCCAGTTTTTTGGCGTGATAAAGAGTACCAGTTTTTTGGCGTGATAAAGAGTACCAAATGGAGTCATGCACGTAAATACGTGCGCATCACTTCATATGATCCTGTGTATCTTGCGTGGACACGGCATGCACGCTACGTGCTTAAGGTTTATTTCAATTTCGTCTCACTACTTACTATAGAGTGCTTAAACTTACCCAAGTAACCACGAGGCTGTAATAGTATGCATATATAGGGCATATGCATTACGTCTACCCAACAAACATTGGTGTTGAATTAGAGCTTGTTCAAGCAAATTTGGAGAAGCTATTCAGCAGTTTCTTCTAGAATAGCTGAATAGCTTCTCCAAATTTGTTTGAACAAGCTCTAATTCAACACCGATGTTTGTTGGGTAGTGCATCATTGAAATTGGATTAAAGCTGAAAAAGGCCCCACTAAGATCGAACTAATTATATTTTTTTTTTTCCAAAAAAAAAATACAAAAAAAGAATAATTTAAATGTAAAAGAAACACAACATTATTAAAATAATAAAAAACCCCACTTTTCCACAAAAGTTGAAATTTAGTTGACCCCCCTCACCGCTGTTTTTTTTTTGTGTAAAATATGCACAAAAATAAAATTTTTGGTTTTTTGGGAACCCACCCAACACCTTGGTAAAAAAATTTTATCGATTCCGGATCGAACAATGTTTTCCACGAAAGTAGCATTTATCTGAATGCGTCCTTCCAAGTGAGTGAAACAAAAAGCTGCAAATATACAAAATTAGATATGGTATATATACTGTATGTGTGGTATCCCTTCTAGCGCTTGGCTTGGATGCAGCTCCACTTAATAGCAAGATCAAATTGAGTCACCGATCTGAATTCACAGTATCGCTGTATGAAGGGCCAAAAACGGAGGGGTGGACCCGTAAGCAGAGACACTCACGCGAAATCCACGGGAAATTAAGAATCTCCTTCCAACTATACGATCCAACAAATCGAATAACCCAATTCGCAATACTAATTAAGCTTTCTACAGGATGGCTTGTTAAGAAGGGCGCGTCACCTTCACTGAAACTGTTGGAGTAGAATTCACAGCATCACAATCGAATCGGTAGGATAACGAACATGATACTGTTCATTCCCTCCTAGACTCAGGCAGTCAATCAAACCATCGTCCAGCTTCAGCTTGAATGATACCCTGATGCTCCCTCCCAACCCAGTATTAATTATATATAATGTAAATAATATGTCATGATATGCAATATATGTAGTATGTAATAGAGCAATGAAATATACAAGAATATTCAATTTAAATATGTCATAGATGGAATTCGTCCTCCTTTTATTTTAATACGGTAATGAATAGAGTAATATGATTCAATAACCAAAGTATGCAATAAAAGGATAATAATTTACGGCTTGGTGCCTCTTTACAGCTCAATCAGTGTCCGATGAATGTAATTCTGGAATCTGAAGGTCATATTGCAATTAAACAAGACATAAAACATTTAATTATTCATAAAACAACAATAAATATCTATGTATTTATGACATATGCACGCATAAATTGCAAAACGAAGATCATTTATAAATTTAAAAAATCTAACAGAATAATATTCAATGATGTAAATCTATAGAAAAACACCTAAATTAATATAATGTAATAAATTATCTATATAACCTGGGATCACCTTCCTTATAACCTTGAAGCAGATAAAACTTCATAATAATTATTTTTATTTTCCTAATGAATACAATAATGATATGCTATGATAATTAGATGCAGCTATATGATGAATGTATGCTAAAATGTAATGGTGATATTATCGATGAAATGAATGGTTTAGATAAAATAATATGATGAAATAACTTTACAATGATAGGCATATGATAATTATATGCTGCTTGGTACCTCATTGCAGCTCAATTATCTGTAGATGAATGCAACTCCGGAATGTGAAACCCTTTGTTACCAAACCATTTCGCAATTAAATGAAGTATAAACAACACATTTAATTGTATACCAAACAATAGAAAATATGTATGTATTTATGACATATGGATATACATAATCAGCAGAATTGAAGAGAATTTACTAATTTTAATAATATCCAATGATCAAAATTGATAGAAAAGAACCTTTAGCTACAATGCAAGAAAAACTTCCATACTATCTGGAATCAACGTCTTTGTAACATGGAAGAAGATAAAATTTAACTATTATTATTTATTTTTATTAATAATAATTTCAATCTGATTTTATTAATAAACAACGATGATAATAATACGATGATGTATTGAATTACTAAACAACGCACATGTAATAATAAAATGCAGCTATTTGTCTCATCCGCAGCGCTGTTAGTTGCTTGAAATTCTGAAACAACGGAAATTTCCAACGTGACATAATGTAATGAACGAGAGTTGATCACCCGGCAGCCCAGCAAAACAGCAAAGAAAACTTAAGCAAAAGACAAGGGGAAACACATTTCCAATGAGTTTGATTACCGCCTAAAAACGGAAATTCAACAATTCCAAAATAAAAAGAAATAAAAATAAAAATAAGAGGAAATTTGTACTCTCCGCCAACTCCTGTTTCCTGCTGGGCCCATCAATGATTCCTAACGTCTGTCAAATAGAAAATGTAGGATCAATGTTAGGTTTCGTATTTTTTTTATGAAGAAGGAAAAAAATTACATTAAAAACAATCGTATCACCTCACATACATAGCGTGGGTTAGGTGGGCTTAGACTTGCAACAATACACAAATGTGAAGCTGAAAATAGCATTAAAAAACATTGTGAAGGCTCTGCTATGATACAAAATTACAATAACAATTATATCCGTTAAATAACGGACCTGATAAAATTAAGATTTTATCAATGATTGAATGTCGGAATCCTTACCATTACTTTTAACAGTTAGATCCTCTCCAATTTATTTCCAAAAACTCAGAATTGAAAGATCACTTATAGCTAACCTTACCTCGAATTTAATTTTATGAATTCTTATTTATATTCCTTTCGGTGTATATAAGGCCCTTCAGCATTAGTCTTTAACTCACTAATGGTGTGCTGTAGTCGACCAAACCTAAACCAACACCACCATCCAACTGCTATCGGTATTCTTTCTCACTCCTACCCAAAATGACTCTCGTGTTATTCTTCACTTCCACCGATTTCTTCAGAAAACACTATTGCCCTTGCCAGTATAACACTTTTTCCGCTACCGGATATCACTAGTTCCGCTGTTTTCGCCGCTCACGCGTTCAAATTTTTCTTTTGCTTCTGTTTCTATTCGCTTTCTGTATGAGATACAGGCCTCTCCGTTCACTCTCACTTTTCCATCTGACTAAGCCGCCTTTTCCACTTTTCAACTTTCTTACTCTCTACTCACTCACTACGCCGCTCTCTCGACACAACATCTCACAACATCTTCTCGGCTACCACTACCACTCCAGATTTTGCTGCTGTCCGCATGCAGAATGTATATAATTTCTCCTTTCAAATTAGATATGGTATATATACTACGCAAATATCAGTACTTACATTGATCCATCATCGTGATTTTTGGTGAGAACCGCTGCAAAGCAGGGGATAATTACCATCTTCATAATTGTTGGTGTCAATCGCTGCAAAGTAGGGGATAGTAAGTACATTTGATTGAGCTGCACTGCATTCACAAACTCCAAACGGAACGGGTAACAACACAATCCTAGTTGCCTTTTCGTTGTATCGAACAACTTCCGTCACCGTATCGGTTGTTTTATTGGTTGTCCTATGAATCACGAGTGCTGATGTTTTTTCAGAGCAGGAATCCGTACTTTTTCACCCGATGAAATATTTTTTTGTTTCAGATACCGATTGTTCTGTTTTGAATTTTGACAGCAACGTTGCCGAACGTTGTGTTATGTAGAAAGTAAAAAAAATCACTGGCAATATGATTCAACACAACTTGGGCAGTCGGCAAAAGATGGCGTTAGTGTTTCAACATGTTTTCGTTCAAACTTTTACACACGTTTTTCAAGAAAAGGTGTATGGACATCAATGTCTGTTCTCTGTGTATGAAGTAAGCTTCATGGATAGTGCTGATCAGTTTCATTGCAGAAAACAAAGAAAAGATTCGACAGTCCAACCTTTGGTTGCGTAATATAATCTACATTTAATCTGCAGTACTTGGGAATATAATTTAATATAAGGGGGTGGGTGATAAGTTGGCCGAAGACATAGCTGACGAAGTCATTCCAGAGAAAACAACTTACGTCAGAAGAGAACCTGCTCAGTGTCCCGTAGACGGAAGAAATGAAACGGTGGCTACTCATTTACTGTAAATCCGATTATGTATCTCGAAAATTGTAATATTTGTTAAACACAAATAATAAGAGAAAATTACTCTAGAGATATAGAAGGTGTTTGATTTGGTTTGAAGAACATTTAAACATACTATCGATTCATTGCCTCTGAAATGGAGATACTCAGCGGATTACGTTGAACGCATTGCACCCAGATACGGTTTGACCAGCGGATGGATAGTCATGAAGAAAATGAATATATTTTTGGCTCACAAAGTACTAGCACACCGGTCTCAAGCTTAATGATTCGCCCCTAATAACGTAACTTACACCAACACACCCTCAAATATTGTGTCAAAATAACAAAGCGAATCAAAACAACAACCGAAACTAGTACCGAAATGTACACTCAAAAAACAATGCACCTTATATTTAAGTGCCAGCACCTATAGATTTGGGCAAAGTGCAAATTATTGCTCTCTATTGGTGCGGCACTTATTTTTTATTAAATGTGGTTAATTAACCATATGTGCAATAAATGTATAGTCTTAAAGTACAAGAGCTGAATAGATATTAATTATAGTGTACATGGATTGCATTAAATTGTCCTAGCAAAAATCAAATGAGTATTTTAATACGTTTTGTATGAAAATGTGCATGGATTTTATTTTTTCATAAAAAGTTTAGTATTGTTTTTTTTTTACTTTTCATGTAATAAAACGAAATGTGTGAATAAAAGAGGTTTTATTTGTACCATCATAAAAACTTCATCATTTCTTAAAGCTATCGCGTTCAGCAGCTCTTCTGCGGGAATGGCAAAAATGCTCGGCTGATCTGAAATATTCACAATAAACACCGTTAACATGGCAAAGAAGAACATCTAAAGTAATTTATTACCTTAAAAAAAATCAGTGACTTCCGCTGGCAAACCAAGTACCTAGACCACCACACGGTAAACTTCACTTTGCTTCTGCATTTTGCAGTTTTTTCTTCTTCTAGAACGATAAAGCAGCTGATTGTTTTTCGCGCACGGTTTTTTATTTCGTTTTAAG
Organism: Aedes koreicus; assembly: GCA_024533555.2. Lineage (NCBI taxonomy): Eukaryota > Metazoa > Arthropoda > Insecta > Diptera > Culicidae > Aedes > Aedes koreicus. The sequence goes on along the minus strand of JAHHFK020005565.1, from coordinate 135,747 downwards.
TGCGAAGATAAATAGAATAGGGCAAAGTGAAAACACACTTGAATGACATTTCTCGCTCCATTCCTCCGCTCTCATTGGAAACGAACCTGTGTATTAAGTGACGGGTGTTAAAAATTATGTGCGGCAAATGAAAATCATACTGGCTCACATGATTTCAGTTCGAAGCACAAATTGACCGATTTAAGTGCCAATTTTAATAATAAAAATTATTGATTTATTTGCAGTGAAGATTGCCCGATCAGTGGACTGATCTTTGGAAAAGATTTGAAACATTTTGAAAATTTTAAATTGATCAGATTGACCGACCCCTTGTCTAAATCACATCAGTGGAAGCGAGAGGGAAACAAAACAGTGAAAAAAAAAACATTCGATTCGTGTAAATGTTGCCAGATATGAATTTATCTGTCATGTGGTGGCGAGTGTGTTTGAAGTGTGGCGGATTGTGTTTTTGAGGGTGTTATCACATGTTGGCCGAGTGACTGGCCACTTGGCTATAGCCCAGTTAAAAAGCAAATCGACATGGAGTTTTCATAAGGGCCAATGTCGCAAACGTAAACAATGGCTTCTTCCGCAAATTTCTCGAGAATGCTAACTTAATCATATTGAATTACCACAATGATTGTACAGAAGAGGAGTTACCCTTTGCAATAGAAGTGGTAGTTTACTTGAGCGAGCATGAATTTACAAGTAATTTGCGGAAGAAGCCGTTGTTTACGTTTGCGACATTGGCCTTTATGAAAACTCCATGTCGAAATAAACTTCAAAAATCAGCATTTGACATTTTGTTGCCAACATCAGCAAGGGGCATGCATAAGGCATATAAGGTTCGTGGAGGAGTGAAAAATTGTTAAATTGCACGAAATTGAGTCGTAATGCCATACAAACTGAGTCAAATATTTTGCAAATGGGGTGCACAATAAGCTACATCATAATAATATATAAAGCATTAAAACATTATTTAATTTATGTATTGCGCAATTAAATATGCCAACCGAAATCTGATCGAAAGCCTCCTCGAAATTTATTTACATTTGAAATATCAGCCCAGTTACCGAGCAGCATCCGCTAACTGGGCTGTGCACTTAGCCCAGTTAGCGAACGGTTACTGTAGTTGAAATAAGCTAACTTCATTCCCAAACTTGGTAGAATATTTCTGAAACAATAAATAAGTTAGCTTTAAATCATCAACCCTTGTTTGATAGGACCTACCCACGTTTTGCTTCTGGGATTGATCACCAGTTCGGTCAGACGCAGTTCCAGCTTGGTTATTGTGAGAAACCCTTGCAAATCTTCTTGGGCCATCACGCCCTTCCATGGAGTAATCATCGCCCTTGCTGATCGATCCTCCGAATTCCACACCTTCAAGGCCTAGCTGAGCTCCTCTCGTATCGTAGGATAGATGCTTACTTCCATTTTTGAGCCAAGTATTCCAGCCCACGGTTGAATCCAGATGTGTATTGGAATGGTGTCCGTCAGTGGATCCCAATCTCCATAGGCGGAAGTCAGTTTGTTCATGACAATTTGTTCTAAGACGTTGTCTAAAATCCACGACGGTAACAACGGTGCCCAAGCGTCCAGCAAGGCAATCATTGGTTGATGCAGTCTTGGATCCTAAATAGTGGCGGCAGATCGGATACTTGAAACAACAAACCAAACAAGACCGGAATAGGGATCCAACATTCATTGTCAGAAGACCCAAAGATCGATCGCCAACGTTTGAATAAATCCAGATGTAGAGTCGGATTGATGAAATGATTACATTCTTTATGTCGAGCCGCTATCAACGGTGCAACTATGCCTGGATCCAAGTCCGCCAATCCAAATTCACTATATTCTGAACGGAATCCAATTTGAATACTGATAAAAATTCATTCGCATTCTTCTAAAGCAACGATACCACCAGCGGGTGGATAGTCATGAAAGCGAATATTTTTTTTAGCTCAGGAAGTACTAGCACACCGGTCCCAAGCTTAATGATTCGCCCCTAAGACCGTAACTCACACCAATACACTCTCAAACATTCTGTCAAAATAACATAGCGAATCAAAACAAAAACAAAAATACTTGTATCGAAAGGTACTGAAAAGCGCAAGAGTGCATGGCAAAGTACAGACTGCAAGGTGAACTTCGGAACTAGGGGTTCTAGAACAGTGAACCAAATTCAAATCGCTAGTTGCACATTGATTGTTGATACCACTCTCGGGCTCGATGAGAGCTCTCACCAAATCTAAAGCTCCTTCTAACGTGGGGATGTAATCTCCCTCAAATTGAGTAATTTTTATCAGATTCTCCTTCTCCAGTTCCAATTGCTCTTCACGATCTTTTGCTACGGACTTCTGCTTGTCAATAGAAACAATATCTTGTTCGCAGTACTCCACGATCAGATTTAAATTATGCATCAACTCCGGAAGCGCAAAGCTAGTGGTTTCCTTAGTTGCTTTCAAATCATACAGATCTTCATCAACGATCTTCGCTTGGCCCAAAGCGTGATAACCACTTAGAACCCTACTTTCAGGACCAGTCATATCAATGACTATAACATTCCTCAGTTCGAATTTTTATCGAAGGGAGTATACGTCCTTTTTCCCTTTTCAATTACGTTCTCTAGGCTCTTGTTTAAGTACCTCCCTTTGTGTTTGTCCTTCCTCCACTGCTGGCCGAGATCTTTGTCCTTATTTTCCTTCTTCGGTTTCTGATCCATAACAACCGTTTTCTTCTCCTGCGTAAATCCTGCCATCGACCGAAAGTAATTTGCCTTTGCGGCCACTTCCGACTCCGATTCGGAACTGATTCCACTCGGAGCACCTCCAAACCGTGCTCGGCTTGCATCGTCTTCGTCATCTTCGTCTTCACTTTCCTTTTTGTCCTCTTTTTTCCGGCCTATTGAATTCCTCCGGCAACGAACCCTATCGGAGCGATATAATCCTTATGTTTCTTTCCCATAGGAACACGAACGCGCCGGGAAGAACATTCTTCAGCGTCTTCATTGTCTAAATCTTCGTCCGCGCAGATGCCGTAAATTTGCTGTTGCTTGGTTGTCGTCGGTTGGGCTGATTCGGGTAGAATTCGTTGTCCAAGTCACAACTCTTCGTCGGCCCTTGCCAAAATTTTATTTATTATCTAGTTTTTTTTTTCTTCTGAAGTTTCGTTTTATAAACAAAGTATCGCCGTGTTACCAGAAACTATGCATTTTCTGGCGAAACGTCGTTTACAGAGTTGTCAAAAAGCCTCATATTTGTTCCACATGATAACTTGGAGCTTTCAAAAATTTGTAACAAAATGAGGAGTGCATATAAAAAAAAGTTATTAACGATCACATTATAAGAAGTGTGTGACAACAGAGTGGACAAACCGACGAGTACGGACACCCAACAGGCCAGCGGAATACCCGGATACCCCGGATAATGCGTTTCGGTGAAGAGGAAGAAAAAATAGTTACACACGCGAGACCGATACTTTTACACGTCTTTATTGGTCGTCACTTGGGTACAGAATGGTAGGATAAAATGTTCACTTCCCGTTTCATTTTGTTTACGTTGTCAGCAGTGCGGTGCAGTGACGGCGTTAGAATGAACGTTGCCCCCACTTTATAGCTGACAAGAAGTTTATTGCTTGTAAAGGAAAAATATAAAAAATGGGGGTTAGATTAGAAATGGGGACATTACCAAGTGCAAAGTCAAACCAAAAATCAATATAAAACTTGCGATTTTAAATTGGTTCACTGTTGTAGAACCCCTTGGTAAAACAACTGGCCATTTTATTCAGTGTTTCAATACAGTACATATAAAGAAGAAGAAAAAGCAACAAATAACAAAACAAACTCTTCGATCTCTGTATGATTTACATTAATATATATATTTCGGGATTCAAATGTGAGTACTGGCATCTTTGATATAAAATTATGTATGGCAAAGCGCGTAAAAGAGGAAATAAAATTGATAACCTGTTTTTAGGAGTTTGAACGCAGGACGGATGCTTGTGCAGAGAATGAATATGCTGATTCCTGATGCTAACTGATAATCGTTTTCGGAGCGATGGTACATCGAATTCGATTCCGAATTGGTGCCATACGGCAGGATTTATTCCTTCAATGAATGAAAATGAGGACGACGGTGTTTAAATGCTAACACAACTGATTATTATAACTTCCTATACACTTATGATTCGTACTATTACTGAAGCTAGAAAGCGTCTAGAGCGCTGTGACACAACTGAAGTGAACGTCTAATCACGGATTAATTATCCCTTTTGGGCCCATGGTCTAATGAAGCTTTAGTGAAAACATGAAATGTGACTACGGTCCGGAATTGCAGATAAAATCTGCAATTAACACAAGCATGAATCTAGCAATTATCATTCATTGATAGCTCCTTAAATTGGGAGTTCACTTGAAGATATATAATATCGTTTTATTGGTTTTATGGTTGGTGTTATAATTTATGGATTTTTGGAACAGTCCATCTGGACCATCTTCTTGTGCAGAATGTTCTATTGAATAAAATAATGACAATAAATAAAAAGTTTTCAGGGATATACTATCTGATTCATTACTTCAACGCACATATTTATAAAACAGTTGATCAAATTGATTCACGTTTGTTAAGTCTTCAGTTGCGTCTATAATCATTCATCACCGGTTTTCATTTGATGTTTTTTAAGGAATATTTTATCATTACAGTAGAAACCCGGAATAAGCCACACCTGGCAATGGATTTTTATCCCGTTCTATTTTTCAAATTTATGTTGGACATAGTGCGCTGTATAATGCATCTGATGAACAATACACCGCACAGTGTCACGCTAGATTTGACGTATAAAGCAGGAGAAAACCTCATTCCCGGTAGTGACTTATTCCGGTTTTCTACTATAATGAGAATATGTCTGTTTTAAAACATCCTTGTGTATCCTAAATATTGAGATGATTTGGGCCAAGCTCAGCATCAATGTTTTTTCTAGACAAGTTGCTGAAATAGAGAGAGAGAGAGAACTGTTTCATTTTAAATCTTCCGTATATGCACAGAAAAAATTCTTGTAGTAATAACTACCATTTCACCCGACTATGCATATCTTTAAAACTACCATGAAATTTCAGTCAAATTTACTACGTTTGTGGTAAAACCTTCAGCATTTGTGGTATATTTGACAGACTTCATATTGATATCAACTGCACCATGGTTGATCTAATCGCAGGCATGGTAAAATCAAACGCATTTATAGTCAGCCGAAAATTGTTGGTGTTTGCGCTTAATTTAACCCTCGAAATGGTAGTTTCTACTACGGTTTTTTTTTGCGTGTGGAAGTGTGGAACCAGATCTTGAAGTAATTTGTTTTTTAAAATAGAGCAAAAAACGGGCAAAATGTCCAAGATCTTATCTTGCTCTCAATTCAAAAAAAAAAAAAATGTTTCATAGTTTATATTGTTAACTGTTTAAATTCCATATAAAGTTGATACTCGCTGGTGAAACAATAACATTTTTCTGAGCATAATATGAACTCAAACGAACGGTATCGAAACAAGAATGTCAGGGGACAAACAAGAATGTTGATATTTTGAAACACTGAAATAAAACAGCAGTCTGTGTCAAACTGCTATAAAAAAATTTAAATCTTGATCAGATCTTCTAATCTTTTTCAAAGATCGGATTAAAAAATGAGTAGATCTGATCAAATGATCAGGAAGTCCGATCCCTTGGATTTAGATGATACATAAGTGTGCGTGTATTAAAATTAAAAAGGTCCATGGTTGCCAATAAGCATAAATCTTAGATTATAGAATTGACAGATATGTTGAAACACAGAAACACTTTCCGACACACTGAAACACAAACACAACGTGGTAGAGTGGTTTACCCCCTGGCTATAGCCCAGTTAGCGAACGCCTAGTTAAAAAGCAGCCCGGTTAAGGCTTCCCCAAACTGCAGCGTTTTTTTGCCGCTGCCGCAGCGAAACGCGGCGAAAAAATCGCCGCAATGAGATTATATGGCGGCTTATGAAAGCGCCCAATCCGACGCGATGCGTTTTTTAATCGCGTCGGTTTGTGCGCTCCCATAAGCCGCCATGTAATCTCATCGCAGCGATTTTTTCGCCGCGATTTCGCAGCGGCGGCGGCAAAAAAAACGCTGCAGTTTGGAGAGGCCTTTAAACAGCACTCAGTTAGCGAACAGTTGCTGTATTCATATGGCATCCATTTTGGACAAATTCTTCTTCCCGAAATGGATTCAAACACTGGTGCTGTGACTGAACCAAACGCCAAATTTCGATCAAGTCACCCACTGGGACCAGGGTTGGAAGTCACAAATCACTGAGGACATTATTTGCCAAGCTAATATCAAGGAAAGCTTCCGCAAGGCGCTAGATCTGATGCAACGTTCAATCGGCATAACTACAGGCTCTTCAACGTCGTCCGCTTCATCATCGGTAACGGTGGAACCGATGCATACGATACCACCACCACCGAAACCGCCCTCACTTTATGGAAGTTAACGTGGATGTTTCGCCGACGTTTTAACTCAAGGAACTCGTATCGCAGAAATGTGCCGAATTGGGGAATCATCTTTGCGCCAATGCCCGGCCAGAGAGAGATGGGCAAGTAAGTCTACCGAGTTGGCAACTGTTTTGCTACATCGATCGATCGGTTTGCATCTTCAGCTTGGACGGAGGCATCAATTGGACTCAGATTTCACTCTAGGGCTGGTTGAACGAGCGGTTAGTGGATGGAGTGGATCAGGATTATACACTTTTTAATGTCGAAATATAATAAACTACACTGATTCGGCTTTATTTAAGTTTATTTAATACCGCAATTTGCCTTTAATCGTACTGGAAAGGATCGTTATCAACCAAATCAATCATTATTATTATTTATTGTTCAAGTACTGTTTTGCAATAGTTCATGACAATTCGTGACAATGTTTTTTTGCTTTGAGTTCGATCGCACGATTTTTTCCAGTCGTTCGGTATAAATAGGGGAAAGTGAGGCAAGATGACCATGTTATTTTTCCTCTGCTCGGGACATAAACCAATGCGACTAGTAATTTGATCAGTTGTCGGATATCCCGTATCCTTTTATTAGTGCATGTTGAGATAATTCATAACTAAGGAGATATGTAGAACACTCCTTATCATTCCGCATCGAACGCTGAAGAGCTTCGGTTCAGTATTGTTCGCACTCCGCATTACCTCTTTTGCATTTTTTTTTCAACCCGCTATCAATAACGCGGTGATTAAAAGTAGTGCACTGTAAACCACCGATATCCAGCCGAGCGTTCCATTAGGGAAGCAGACATTCCCGGCCGAGCCCGACGGATGATCTGTCCAGCCTGTACCATCGTCAAACACCCGAGGGGAAAAAGTGTAACCCCATAAGCACCATCGCAGCAAGGAAGGTCATCGCTCCATCCACTGCCGGTCAGCAAGCGGTGCTTTGTTTGCGAACAACAGCAGAAGGTGCCATACCGGCAAACGGCAAGTAGCACATTTGTTTTTTGTTTCCTCATCTCCTAGTGTGTTGTGTATCTCTCTCCCATATAGTAAATCGTTCTGCATAGGGTGGTTCAAAAAAATATCGTTCTGCATAGGGTGGTTCAAAAAAAAATCATCAGATTTTTATTTTGTTTTATTTAATTTTTGTTTTTTTTTGTCCCTGAATTTGTCTTTTCATGGATGATTCTAAGGGGGGCGACTTGCCTCCCAAAGATGTTTTTAGGGCGCGCTGTTATCAGCCGTCTTCTGCCTCTCCTTGGGTTGTCTACTTTCGGCAGAAAGTGAAAGCCCTAGACTTTTTGGGCATAAAAAGAAATTTGACGCGTCGTTATCCGGGGACCGAATTTCATCAGGTCAACCGAAACAAACTGCGTGTCACTGCACCTACGTATAAAATTGCAAATGAAATTGCTAGTGACGAAGGTTATAATGTTGAGTACTACGTCTACATCCCATCTCGAGATGTGGAGATAGACGGTGTGGTTTCTGCAGCGAGCCTGACGTGTGAAGACGTTATGGAAGGTAAGGGGCGACTTCCAGATTCTGCTTCGTCTACCATTGAGATTCTGGAATGCAAACAATTGCATGCAGGATCAATGGTAGATGGAAAAAAGACGTATTCACCGTCGGACTCGCTACAAGTGACCTTCGCCGGATCAATTCTCCCAAAATTTGTTGAAATTGATAAAGTTTTTTTCCCAGTGCGCCTTTTTGTACCAAGGGTATTTAATTGTACCAAGTGCAAACAGTTGGGTCATACGGCTACTTTTTGCGACAACAAGCCCCGTTGTGGCAAATGCGGCCAAAGGCATCTAGAGGATGCTTGCCAACAGGAAGCAACAAAGTGTGCTTACTGTGGCAAAGAGCCTCTCCACGATTTGCAGAACTGCCCCGTGTACAAGAAGCGCACTGGTAACGTGAGACGTTCCATACAAGAACGCTCCAAGCAGACGTATGCAGAAATGTTAAAGTCGCAAAACGGAGCGTCTGCATCGTCTGTATCAGCCGCTCAAAATGAAAATCCTTTTTTGATTTTGTCTTCCGATGAACTGGACTCTGACGAAGCCGATGAGAGTGGATTTCCGGAGGTACACGCCCCCGGTAAAAGAAAGCCTACTAGTTCTCCGGGTGTGCGCCGGAAACAAATAAAACCTTCTCTCAAAAGCTTGCAAAAAATTGGAGGTAGAGGGGGTCAATTTAAAAAACCGAATAAACCGGTAATAGCTGATGCATCCGTTCCTAGCTGTAGCTATACCAACCCGCCGCTACCTAATAACAGTAACCGTAAGAGGTTACCAAAAACTACGTCTTCTCGCAATTCTAAGAATATCCCGTCCAAGCGAGGTAAGATTAATTTTAGGGACATTGTGGATAACATTTTAAATGCTCTTGGCCTTTCGGATGCTTCACCGCTCCGAGGAATTATTGACCTGCTTATTCCTATAGTTGGAAACTACTTCAAGCAATTGACTGTATCATGGCCCCTCATTGGTGAATTCATATCTTTCGATGAATAATTCGTCGAGTGAGGATCAAGATATGATCACCGTATTACAATGGAACTGTCGTAGTCTAATACCTAAATTAGACTCGTTCAAGTATTTGATTCACAATTCTGATTGTGATATATTTGCTCTCTGTGAAACATGGCTTTCATCCGAAGATGAATTAAACTTCCACGATTTTAACATTATTCGCCTGGACCGAGATGATTCATATGGTGGCGTCCTTCTGGGGATCAAAAAGTGCTACCCCTTCTATAAAATCTCACTCCCAATAATCTCAGGCATTGAAATCGTCGCTTGCCAAATTAATGTAAAGAATAAAGATCTTTGCATAGCTTCCGTCTATGTCCCTCCGAGGGCATCAATAAACCGCCGTCAACTTTGGAGTTCAATTACATTACTTCCATCTCCAGTTCTTATTCTGGGCGATCTGAACTCCCACGGTACTGCTTGGGGCGAACAATACGATGACAACAGAGCGGGTATTTTCTATGACTTATGCGACGATTTCAACTTGACCATCTTGAACACTGGGGAAGCGACACGAATAGCAAAACCTCCTGCCAGGGAGAGTCGACTTGACATATCTTTGTGTTCTAATTCACTATCATTAGATTGTCTGTGGAAGGTAATCAATGATCCCCATGGTAGTGATCACTTACCAATTATTATCTCAATCACAAATAGTTTTCACAAAACAGACCAGTCAATCCATGTTCCTTATGACCTCACGAGGCATATTGATTGGCAACATTTTGCATCGGCGGTAACCCTTGGTATTGATTCTACCGATCCTCTTCCACCATTAGAAGAGTATCGTTTCCTTTCCGACCTGATGTACAAAAGTGCATTAGAAGCTCAGAAACGACGTGTTCCAAGTGCATCCCTCAAAAGAAGACCCGCCACCCCTGGATGGGATGATGAATGCACTAAGTTGTATCTTGAGAAATCCGATGCGTTTAAAGATTATCGTAGACATGAAACATGTGAGCTTTTTGATAAGTACCTCATGCTTGAAAAAAAGCTTAAAAACTTACTCAAAGCAAAGAAACGCAATTACTGGCGTTCGTTTGTAGAGGGACTATCTAGAGAAACCTCGATGACAACGCTTTGGAGAAAGGCTCGCTACATGCGAAACCGCTCATCCTCCAATGAGAGTGAAGAATACTCCATGCAATGGATATTCGACTTCGCTAAAAAGGTTTGTCCAGACTCTGTCCCAACACAACCGAATTTACGGGATACTACCCGAAATAACGGTTCTCTGGCCGAACCATTCACAATGTTGGAATTTTCAATGGCACTTCTTTCATCGAATAACTCTGCTCCGGGAAGCGATATGATTAAATTCAACCTTCTAAAAAATCTTCCTGATATCGCTAAAAGACGATTACTTAACCTGTATAACACTCTCATGGAATTAAATATAGTTCCACCCGCATGGAGGCAGGTTAAAGTAATAGCTATTCAAAAGCCTGGGAAACCAGCGTCTGATTACAAATCTTACCGTCCGATCTCTATGCTATCATGTTTAAGGAAATTGTTAGAAAAAATGATCCTATCAAGACTTGACCGTTGGGTTGAATCAAACAACCTACTATCAAATACGCAGTTTGGTTTCAGAAAGAGCAAAGGAACAAACGATAGTTTAGCGTTGCTTTCATCTGATATACAACTGGCCTTTGCTCACAAGGAGCAATTGGCTTCAGTATTTCTGGATATTAAGGGCGCATTTGATTAAGTTTCCATAGATATACTGGCAGATAGTCTGCACAGTAGTGGATTACCAGGAATTTTAAATAACTTTTTGTATAATTTACTGTCAGAAAAACAAATGACCTTTAATCTAGGTCAACTGACAACTTCCAGAATTAGCTACATGGGCTTACCCCAAGGCTCATGTTTAAGTCCCTTGCTTTATAATTTTTATGTTAAAGATATTGATAACTGCTTGGAAAATAGATGCACGCTAAGACAACTTGCAGACGATGCTGTGATCTCCTTTAGAGGTCCACGTGCGGAAATCTTGCAAAGACCATTGCAAAATTCCCTAGATAATCTGTCCATCTGGGCCAGAAATTTGGGGATCGAGTTTTCACCGCATAAAACCGAATTGGTAGTGTTTACTAGAAAACGGTTCCCTGCCCAACTGCGTCTAAAGCTGCTGGGAAGAGACATTACCCAATCTTTGACCTTCAAATACCTTGGAGTCATGTTTGATTCAAAATGCACTTGGAGTAATCACTTTGCGTATTTAAAACAGAAATGTCAACAAAGGATCAATTTTCTAAGATATCCGGGACATGTTGGGGTGCTCACCCGGAAGACCTTATTAAACTCTATAAAACAACTATTCTTTCAGTTCTCGAATATGGCTCTTTTTGTTTCCTCTCGGCAAGAAATAGCCACCTCATCAAATTGGAACGCATTCAATATCGTTGTCTACGTATTGCCCTTGGCTGTATGCATTCAACGCATAATATGAGCCTGGAGGTTCTGGCAGGAGTAAAACCCTTACAGTACCGCTTCTGGGAGCTCTCATCTAGAATACTGATCAAGTGTGGAATCAGTAACAACCTTGTGATTGAAAACTTCGAAGAAATGCTCGAATTGAGTACCCAGTCAAGATTCTTACGAATCTATATTAACTATATGTCATCCGATATTAGTCTTCCATGCTATAACCCTCCTAGTGTACGCTTTCCTTATCACAGTTCCTCCATTGATTGTGATCTTTCCATGAAACAGGCTATTCAAGGAGTTCCAGATCAACTTCGACCTATTTTTATTCCCCATATTTTCATCGAAAAGTACCAACATGTCAATTGCAATAGAAGAATTTTCACTGATGGGTCGCGCATTGATGGATCCACTGGTTTCGGTGTTTACAATGAATACTCATCTGCCTTCCGGAAACTTCAGGAACCTTGTTCCGTATATGTTGCTGAGCTGGCAGCAATCAATTTCGCATTGGGAATAATTTCCGACATGCCCATAGACCATTATTTCATCTTCTCGGATAGTCTCAGTTCTATTGAGGCCCTCCAGTCGATGAAAACAGTTAAGCACTCATCTTACTTTCTTTCAAAAATAAGGAAGCAGATGTGTGCGTTGGTCGAAAGATCATTTAGGATTACCTTTGCATGGGTCCCCTCACATTGCTCAATTCCAGGCAATGAGAAGGCGGACTCTCTAGCAAAGGTGGGCGCACAAGAAGGCGAGATTTTTGAAAGAAGAATTTCACATGATGAATTTTTCCCATTAAAGGGTGTATTCGATAAAAATGGCACACACATATATACTCATCAAAATTAAACTGATTATCGGATTTTCTTGAAATTTTCAGGGAATGAAGAACTACTAATGAGTTTTGATTTACAACATTTGTTTTATTCAATTTCGTCTCCCATCCCGAATGCCCGCACCTTCCTTTTCACTCCACCCATCAAATTTTGTACAACCGATTTTCCCAGTGTTTTTGTTGTTTTTACCCAAATTTTCTTCAATTCTAGCTCTGTTTTTATAGTTTTAGGATGTTTGCGAAGTTCCGTTTTCATAATTGCCCAGAATTTTTCAATTGGACGAAGTTCCGGTGAATTTGGTGGGTTCATATCCTTTGGCACAAAATTGACTCCGTTGGCTCGGTACCACTCCAATACGTTTCGAGCGTAGTGGCAGGATGCTAGATCAGGCCAAAACAGAGTTGATCCTTTGTGCTTCTTAATGAATGGCAAGAGACGCTTCTTAAGGCACTCTTCCGTGTAAATCGCACCGTTTATTGCTCCGGAAGTGATGAAGGGAGCACTTATTTCACCACATCCGCAAATCGCCTGCCAGATTAGAAACTTTTTTGCAAATTTCGATAGTTTCTTCTTTCGAACATCCTCCGGAACATCGAACTTCGACTTGGCAACGAAATATTCTTGCCCAGGAAGTTGACGGAAGTCGACCTTGACGTATGTTTCGTCATCCATCACGATGCAACCGGATTTGGTGAGCAGCTTCGTGTAAAGTTTCCGGGCGCGGGTTTTCGCAGTGATGTTTTGTTTTTCATTCCGGTTTGGGGCTTTTTGCACTTTGTAAACATGTATCCCAGCAAGCTTCATGGTTTTCTGCACAAAACCGACTGACACCTTAGACTTTTTAGCGACATCTCGAATTGACATGTTTGGACGGTTCTTGAATTGTTGTACGACTTTCCTGGCCATTTTACTGTCCATTGGACCACTTTTACGACCACTCCCTTCCTTCCTTTGGACACTCAGACGCTCCTTGAAGGTTCTTATTACACGAGACACAGTTGTATTTGCAATTCCAAGCCTTTTAGCAATCCACCGGTGGGACGCCCCTGGATTTTGATTGTGAGTGCACAAAATTTTCTCACGGACAATTTCTTGTTTCGACGACATGACTGAAACTACTGAATGTATAACTATGAAACATGGCAGATGTAAATAATACACTATGGATAAGATCTACTCAAATTTCTAGGTTTTTTACTCATACGATTCAAAAGTTACAGAAGATTTTCTGTGTGCCATTTTTATCGAATACACCCTTTAGTACGTCAGAGTTCTCTTCAAAGTTGGCAAAACGATTGGACAAGTAATTCTCTTGGGCGGTGGTTACATTCCATTATTCCTAATGTTTCGTCGAGATCGTGGTTCAAAGGTCTGGATGTAAGTCGCGGTTTCATTCGTGTGATGTCAAGACTTATGTCCAACCACTACTCGCTAGACGCACATCTCTACAGAATTAACCTCGTCGATAGCAATGTATGTAGGTGCGGAACCGGTTATGATGACATCGCTCACGCAGTTTGGCATTGCCCGGATAATGATGCCTCCAGAGCACGACTATTGGATACCCTTGTGGCCCGAGGTAGACAACCCTTCCGCGAAGTAAGAGATGTTTTGGGAATGCGTGATCTTTCCTACATGCAAGCGATTTACGAATTTCTTTGTTTGTCTGATCTAAGAGTTTTTTTTTTTTTTTTGTCTTGATTATCGAGATTTTCAGCCTTGGCTGGTTCATCTCCCGTCGTAGTTACTCAAATTCCCTTTTTGGGTATTTTCGTAACTTGTTCGGAGGTGAGATTCGAACTCGTGACTTGGGCGTGAGAGGTATGGATGTTAACCACTACGCCGGGGTCGCCCCCTGATCTAAGAGTGTAATGTCATCACCCCCTCCCTTTCACTCTAGTAAATTCCCTGCCATTGTGTCCCAGTTATATTATCCTTTTGTTTCCGTGCTACTTGTACCTGCCCAGCAAGCTGGGATCACCCATCTGCAGCTTAGTTCCTGTGAGGGACTTCAGGGACCGAGGATCTGGTAGATGTTGCAACCATGAGCAGCAACAAATACCTGAAATAAGTTACCTGCCTAGCCCCTTCCAAACAATAATGTGACCCATTAACGTCAAGCTAGCCACGAGTAATTGGCACCCCACTTTACTAAAATTGAAAAAGAAAAATTGTTAACTACAATATTGAATATCGGCTCCGCAAAGTGTTACACACGCCTGAGCCTAATAAATAAACGAACTGATTAAAAAAAAAAACATGACTATGTATATATCACAGACAAACACTGTCTGTGGTAGATCTATTGTAATGACAATATGCATTTTTCATTTATATGATTCATGAACAATAAGATTCATGGTTGGAAATAGATTTAAAGTTTTTTTTTTTTGAATATTTTGTATGTGACTTTTAGCCACCTGGGCTAGTTCGTCATCGAGAGATTTTAAAGGCCCAAACGTAATGTGGACGGAAACGGAACGGAAATGGCAAGTTTGACAGTTGTCGCAAATGACGTCGATATGTCCAATTGGAATTAACTTGGATCCAATCAGTTTTCTATTCGACAAGCAGATTGTGTCAGATTTGGCTCTTCCGCTGCCGTTGCCGTTGCCGAACTTCCGTTATCACTGCGTTCGAGCCTTAAGGGTTTTTTATATTATTGTATTGTAATTGTACACTCATCGAAATAAACTTTCGATATTCATAAGATTGCATTATGATTATTTGCTATAAGAAAGCAGTATGCATTTCATAAATTTGCCTTATGAAATGTAATGATGTTGAAAACATAAAAATATGAAGCAACCTGGATTCGAACCTTGAACGTTGAGGTTATGGGTCGAGTGACTTGACCACTAGTATATATCACACTTATAAATTGGAAAGCTTAAAGGCGAACAAGAACAACGTCGTGTAAAACAAAATCCATTCATAAGTCAACCTTATGAAATTTAAAGCATCATTCATAAGTTGAACCTTATGAAATTCTTAAGATTATTTGGCTGAGTGTATGGTTATTTTTATCCGGGCAAGTCCCTGGTTCCATTTTTAACGCAGGGACCTGGCAACTCTATTCTATTTACTAGCGTCTGACAGTATGCAACATATCGCGAGCCTTATTTGAATCAAGGTGAATTTAATATCTCAGGTGGTCTCAATACTGTATATGAGAATTTCAGCAATGTTTAAACGCATACTAATACAATCCATATCAAGTAAAAAACTGGTCTGGCATACTGAAGTCTCCTTTACACCTATGCAACAGTGCCTGTGATGTCAAACTCGCAGTTCCAATTTAATCCAAACGAGTAAAGGAGATGATTAGTTTCATCCCCCCCCTTTTTTTTTTCCCCGGGGGGGAACGCCCCCCCCCCCAGGTTTTTTTCCAAAATTTTCGGGAAAAAAAGCACCGGCCAAAAAAAAAAAACAAAACGTTTAACAAAAACCTTTTCCATTAATATGTAACTCTTCACTCCTAGGCAAAAATGCAATCACCAACTGTCATTATGTGCGTAATTCACTATTGAGTATGTCGGCGCAGAAGCCGGCAAGCTGGCAACCCTGCCGACCGACGTTTTTGATGCGAGGGCATCAAGTGCCAAAGCGTCGCGGCAGAACGCAATGACAGATGTCATTTCGCGCAGTACAATCGGTCAGTAGGTGTTTCCGGGCTTCATTATTACTCTTGATACTCAGTGGCAAATAGAAGCGAAATAATTAGAGTGCAATTAAATGATATCAAAATTGAAATTAAAATATAAAGAAATCCGCTCAGTTAGGGTGCAGTCAAGAAGTTTAGTTCACAGATTGATCCCGATTGAAAAGTAAGATAATGTTATAATAGGTAAATAAATACATAATTGTTATCAATTAAATGTAGGTTGTGCCTCGTGCGAAGAGAGGTTAAAACCGAGGTTAAAACGTAGGGTGTAAGCAACGGAAAAGGGCTACCGACTTGTGAGTAACCTTAATTTTAGATTAAGATGTTTAAGTAATTGAGTCTCTATTACAGTTTGAAGCAACTTCGCTAACAGAATCGGCCGTCTTTTTTTTCTACACCCTCCCTTGACAAACTTCAAAAAGTCGTGGTGCCATGGATGGACAAAAGGATTATCATGAAGGGGAACATCCGGAACGAAACTGCGTGGCTTGTTTGCGACCGGATGAGGTGGAGGATCATTGCGATGCGTGGAGCCATTATACATGCGCGGGAGTGGATGAAAACATCGCCAACCATTCTTGGGTATGCGGCCACTGTACCGGCCGGCAAAACGACGATGCTATTACAACACGTAGCACATCCAGTCGCGGCAGTTCGTCGTCGGTGATGTCCGTCTGTCTGAGCCAGCTAGTAGAACGACAGCAACTCGAGCGCTCCCGTATGGAAATCGAGCTACAGCGCCGTCATTTGGATGAGCAGCAGAAGCTGATCGATAGGGCGCTCGACGGAGCCGATGCGAAAAGTAACCGTGGTGGTGGATTCTCTGGCGAAGCGGTCAATATTTTAACTTCACCCGCATCCTACAAGCGGCTCACAACGCCACCCCCGCCCAGTGCTCCTCTAGTGCCGATTTCCCGTCGGTCGATGCCGCCGTCTGATACGCCGCGGACTACAGCGTCGGTTATGGTTTCGATACCTCTTTTGGCGCTCGAACCGAGTACCGTTGAAGGTATGAAGCACAAGAAGGATCCTCAAATAGCCCTGAAGGAGCTCAAGAAAAGGGTTGAGCAGCGCCAACCCAACACCTGATCAACTCGCCGAGCTCCATACTCAATTGGAAATGTGTCGCAAGCTTCTTGAAGGTTTCCAGGCCGGGAACCAATCCCTCGAAACGAATCAACAAGCGGTACAAGTTCAACCAGAACCGGCGGTGGGAACATCGCGCAGACAGAACCCTACCGTAACTATCCCGAAAGTGCGTCGAACATTGCCGATGATTTCGGACGAAGCCGGAGCAGTCGGAGGAGTCATCCAGCCGGATCAAATCTGGCCACTCAAGGTACCGGTAAACCAAACGGGTTCTTCTGCGGTAAGTCAACCGAATATTTCTCTGCGCCCGAAAGAGACGGAACCCCCAGGTAAGCGTCAAGCCCTGAGTAAATTCATTGAAAATCCAAACCGATATGCCATTAACTGTTGCCCCACGACCAATATTCCAACTTCCCGAGAGCAGCTGCGAAGCGACGCGCGCCCAGAAGACCCACGTATTCCTCCAATCTTCGCCAGAGAGCAGCTGCGAGAATCACTCGCGCACTCTCGTAACGACAGTTCGTTCAATTTTGTACGCGAACTAAATTCAACCAGTTTGCAATCGAGAAGTCCTCCCTCTCGCGTGGTTGAATCGTCTCAGACCCCTCATCAGTCAGAACGTTCTCAACATGATCAAGTGATTCCCAACTGCGAAATAGTACGTCCCACGCAACAGCAGCTAGCAACAAGGCAGTCCCTGGCTAAGGAGCTTCCCAGATTCTCCGGCGACCCCGCCGATTGGCCGATCTTCATCTCCAGCTACCGTTACACATCCGAAGCTTGTGGATTCACGGACGGAGAGAACATGCTACGCTTACAGCGGTGCTTATCGGGGGCTGCGCTCGAAACAGTACGCAGTCGATTGGTGCTACCAGTAGCAGTACCACAGGTGATCGAGACCCTCCGGATGCGATTCGGACGACCGGAGTTACTGATCAATGCCCTACTCCGGAAAGTGCGGGAACTTCCGGCCGGACAAACTCGAAGGGCTTATTGACTTTGGCATGGCAGTGCAAGCGTTGTGCGACCACATTGAGGCCGCAAACGAACGCGCTCATCTCTCGAACCCAGCGCTACTCCAGGAGCTAGTGGCAAAGCTTCCCGTGGACCAACGGATGATGTGGGCAGGTTACAAACGGGGATTTCAGCATGTAGACCTTAAGACCTTCGGAGATTATATGGCGGCGGTGGTGCAAGACGCGACCAGTGTGGTGACCTTTGAACAAGGGATTCGTGAATTCGCACGCAAATGAAACATCGGAGGAAACAGCAAAACCATCGTACAAACCGAAGGAGGCGCCGAAACATCCCGACTGCGCTCATTGCAAAAGAGGTGGCCACCGAGTGCGTGATTGTTATGCGTTTAAGGAGCTACACGTCGACGATCGCTGGAAGCGAGTACGCTCGCTCGGATTATGCCAGAATTGTTTATTCGACCACGGACGACGTGGGTGCCGAGCACGGAAAACCTGTGACATCGACGGATGCCAATACCGCCACCATCCGCTTCTACATTCATCCAAGGGTCCTCAAAGGTCTTCAGAAAATGCGGTTCAGATGGCAGAGAATCACATCCATCGCCACCCAAGTTCTGGAACTCTTTTCCGGATTATTCCGGTGACTCTGTACGGGACTAACGCTTCGATCGACACGTTCGCCTTTCTCGACGAAGGTTCAGATCTGACTCTGGTGGAGAGCGATCTGGTGACCTCGTTAGGTGTAAAGGGTACGCCACTGCCACTATGCCTCCGGTGGACCGGAAACACCTCACGTGTTGAGAAGAGTTCTCAGCAGATAACGATCGAGATTACGGGATTCGGACAAGAGAAACGACACAAGCTGCTCAATGCAAGAACCGTAGACAACCTGGGACTACCCGCTCAAAGTTTCCAAGTGGATGAAGCCGTGGAACAGCACAGACACCTGAAGGGGATCCCGATCACCAGTTACCAGAATGCGGTGCCAAAGATTCTAATCGGCGTGGACAACTTGCGGTTAGCATTACCGCTGAAAGTACGAGAAGGCGGCGGAACAGCACCAGTGGCAGTGAAGACCAGACTGGGGTGGTGCGTATACGGTCCTCGAGGGAGCAGTGAGCAAGATTCCTACAGTTTCCACGTGTGTGAATGTTCCTGCGATGAGGAACTTCACGAAGCGGTGAAGACGTTCTACGTTGTTGAAGAAACGGGTACAAAGCCAGCGGAATCGTCAATTCCGAAGGAAGATGTGCGAGCGCTTGCCATTATGGAAGCTACAACTCGACTAGTGGAGAACCGGTTCGAGACCGGCCTGATTTGGCGAGAGGATCAAGTAGAATTTCCGGACAGCTACTACATGGCGGTACGTCGTCTGGTGTGCCTTGAACGCAGGATGGAGCGCGACCCAGCGCTGAAGGAAAATCTCCACCGGCAAATCGGTGAATATGAAACGAAAGGTTATGCGCACAAGATCACAATTGCGGAGATGGAAGCAGCAGATTCCAAGCGAGTTTGGTACCTCCCAGTTGGAGCAGTGATGAACCCCAAGAAACCGGGGAAAGTTCGAGTCATCTGGGATGCAGCGGCGAAAGTTAACGGCGTATCGTTGAACAGTGAGCTCCTCAAAGGCCCGGATCAACTCACGTCCCTCCCAGCCATTCTCTTCCGTTTTAGATTGTATGGGGTGGCCGTTACTGCAGACATTCAGGAAATGTTTCATCAAATCCGAATCCGAGCTGAAGACAGAGACTCTCAGCGTTTCTTGTGGCGCGCCAAGCCAACCGAGGAGCCGACGATCTACGTGATGGATGTAGCCACGTTTGGCAGCACTTGTTCACCAGCATCGGCGCAATTTGTCAAAAACCGGAATGCGGAGTTACACAGAGAGCTCTACCCAGAGGCAGCGAAAGCGATTGTCGACGACCACTACGTTGACGATTACTTGGCAAGTTTTGGCGCATGGGAGGAGGCAGCCAAGGTGGCGTGCGATGTACGATTGGTGCACGGTAACGGCGGTTTTAAGCTGCACAACTGGCGGTCGAACAGTGGCGCGGTGCTGGAAATGCTGGATGAGGAACAGGTTGAATCGGACAAACAGATAAATTTAACCGACGGTGTGAAAACCGAAAGAGTTCTTGGAATGCTGTGGAGTCCGTCGAACGACGAGCTGAGCTTCTCCACACAGATGAGCGAAGAAGTCCAAACATTGATCCGAACAGCCACGAGACCGACAAAGAGGCAAGTGTTGCGGTGCGTGATGACCCTGTTTGACCCGTTAGGGTTGCTCTCGCCATTCACCATACACGGAAAGAGTTTGATTCAAGACTTGTGGCGAGCAGGCACTGCGTGGGACGAGCAAGTCAGCGAGGACATCTACGCCAAGTGGCACCGATGGGTGCAGATGATAGGTTACATTGCAGAGATACGAATTCCGCGGTGTTACTTCCGCAACGCCGATCAGAACACGTATCACGGTGCAGAGCTCCATGTTTTCGTCGACGCAAGCGAGATAGCGTATTCTTGTGCGATTTATCTACGTACACTGGAAAAGGGTGGGGATTCGCAGTGTTGCCTGATCGCTGCGAAATCAAAGGTCGCCCCACTGAAGCCCTGGTCAATTCCTCGACTCGAGTTGCAAGGCTGTGTTTTGGGTGTACGATGGTCGACGTTCGTCAAAGCAGAGCACAACATTCCCGTATCCAAGACGGTGTTTTGAACAGATTCCAGAACGGCATTGGCCTGGATCAAGTCGGACCCTAGGAATTATCGACAGTTCGTTGCATTCAGAGTAGGAGAGATTCTGGAACATACGACCTCGAGTGAGTGGCGGTGGGTACCGTCGAAGGCCAATCCAGCGGACGAAGCTACCAAGTGGGGTAGCGGGCCATACTTCGACCGCAATAGCAAATGGTTCCAGGGACCCAATTTTCTACGACTTCCGGAGAATGAATGGCCTCGTCCGAGGGATCCAGTTTCCGCTACCAGCGAAGAAATGCGTGCAGCGATTTTTCACCACTGCTATTTCGAACCCCCGATAGATTTTGCCCGGTTCTCTTCCTGGAGTCGCCTACTACGAACAATGGCGTACACGCATCGATTCCTGAACAATTCGAACAAGAAGTGGCCATTGCGGACCGGCCTGTTATCGCAAAACGAACTCCAATTAGCAGAAGAAACCATCTTCAAAGTGGTACAACGTGAAACGTACCCAGATGAGGTCGTTGCGCTGACCGACAAAGCACCTAACGAGAGCGGGCAGGAGATCATCGGGAAACATAGCTCCATATTCCAACTGATGCCGATGTTGGACAACAGCGGCCTGCTGCGCGAAAGAGGTCGGATTGGTTCTGCCGAAGACGTAGGGTATAACGTTCGCCACCCCATTATCCTTCCGAGGAAACATCGAGTTACGGAACTGCTGGTACTAGATCTTCATCAACGATGCCAGCACGGAAATTCAGAAACGGTGGTTAATGAGATTCGGCAGCTCTACAACATCCCGAGACTTCGATCGGTGGTCAAAAAAGTTGGTCGGGACTGCGTGCTGTGTAAAGTCCGCCGGGCGAGGCCAACGATCCCACCGATGGTGCCACTTCCTCCGGCGCGTCTAGCTCACCACGAACGAGCCTTCACCTATACCGGGGTAGATTACTTCGGGCCACTGACAGTGAAGCTGGGTAGATCCAACGTGAAGCGGTGGATCGCGTTGTTCACCTGCCTAACGGTGCGCGCCGTTCATCTTGAAGTTGCATATTCGTTGTCGACTGAATCCTGCATCTCCTGTGTCCGTCGATTCGTGGGCCGCCGAGGTCCACCCGCCGAGTTCTTCAGCGACAACGGGACGAATTTCCAGGGGGCCGATCGAGTGCTGCGGTACCAGATAAGTCAGGGACTGTCATTAACGTTCACCACCACCAACACCAAGTGGAACTTTATTCCGCCGGGAGCACCACACATGGGCGGAGCGTGGGAACGCTTGGTTCAATCGGTGAAGGCAGCCATGCAGGAAGGATATTCGGAGGAAAAACTTGATGACGAGGGGCTGCAGACGCTGGTCGTGGAGGCTGAAAGGTTGGTAAACTCAAGGCCTCTGACGTACTTGCCTTTTGAAGCTGAGGAATCAGAGGCGATTACGCCGAATCACTTCTTGCTGCTGAGCTCGAACGGGATGAAACAACGTGAAGAGGGGACAGTAGCAGCAGTACAAGCGCAGCGTGGAGAGTTAGTTCGCCGACAAATCTTGGGGAGATCGTGGGAGATAATTGAACACAACACATCCAACCTTTTTTAAAAAAAAAAAAACCCCGAAAAAAACAAAAAAAAAAAAAAAAAAATTTTCACGTTTTGCTTTTTTTTTTTTAAAAACATTTACAACATTCGCACAACTCACCCCCCCCCCAGACAAACACATACATTTGAAATGTCGGTTTAAAGTTTTACACAAATAGCAGACCGAAGATGAACGTCTGTTCTCTGTGATTGAACGACAGTTGAACCGTTTCTGGAAGCGATGGCTGGTAGAGTACCTACCGGTGATCCGTCGGCAGTCGAAGTGGTTCGAGGAAACTCGATCGTTAAAAGCAGGTGACTTGGTCATGGTAGCTGAGCCGACGAAGCGAAATGGATGGGAACGCGGAAGGATCGTCCGTACCGTCCCAAGCCCGGATGGCCGACACCGTCAGGCGGTTGTGCAGATGGGGATGAAAACGTTGGTGAGACCAGTGTCACGGTTGGCGCTGCTTGACCTTAGGAACTACAGTGTGAATCCAGAGGACTCCGGACCACACCCGGGGGAGACTGTCGGCGCAGAAGCCGGCAAGCTGGCAACCCTGCCGACCGACGTTTTTGATGCGAGGGCATCAAGTGCCAAAGCGTCGCGGCAGAACGCAATGACAGATGTCATTTCGCGCAGTACAATCGGTCAGTAGGTGTTTCCGGGCTTCATTATTACTCTTGATACTCAGTGGCAAATAGAAGCGAAATAATTAGAGTGCAATTAAGTGATATCAAAATTGAAATTAAAATATAAAGAAATCCGCTCAGTTAGGGTGCAGTCAAGAAGTTTAGTTCACAGATTGATCCCGATTGAAAAGTAAGATAATGTTATAATAGGTAAATAAATACATAATTGTTATCAATTAAATGTAGGTTGTGCCTCGTGCGAAGAGAGGTTAAAACCGAGGTTAAAACGTAGGGTGTAAGCAACGGAAAAGGGCTACCGACTTGTGAGTAACCTTAATTTTAGATTAAGATGTTTAAGTAATTGAGTCTCTATTACAGTTTGAAGCAACTTCGCTAACAGAATCGGCCGTCTTTTTTTTCTACACCCTCCCTTGACAATTTTTTTTTTTTTCCCCCCCCCCCCAAACCCCCTTAAAACACCCCCCCCCCCCCCCCCCTCCCCCCCCCACCAAAAAAAAAAAACCCCCTGAGATATTAAATTCACCTTGATTTGAATAAGGCCCATCTGACGTTTGTTACTACGGGTACGAACGCAGGGACCTGGCAACCCTATTCTATTTACTAGCGTTTGACAGTATGCAACATATCGCGGGTCTTATTTGAATAAGGCCCATTTGACGTTTGTTACTACGGGTACGAACGCCTGTGTTGTTTACAAACAATGAATCGTTTGACGTTTGGTTGTAAGAGATGTTAGCTACAGGAAAATGGCATCCCGCCAGGTCCCTAGTAAGAACGCCTGTGTTGTTTACAAACAATGAATCGTTTGACGTTTGGTTGTAAGAGATGTTAGCTACACAGAAGAAAAAAAGTACCCATTTGAGCACATGCGTGTTGGAAGCCAATTTTGGGTATAGTTATGTTAACCGACCCGTTGGGTATAAATAACTTACTTTTGGGTAGAATGTCACCCAAAAGCAAAAATTAGTCTCCCACACGCAACTGCTCAAATGGGTACTTTTTTTCTTCCGTGTACAGGAAAATGACATCCCGCCTGGTCCCTGCAGGGTCATGAACGAATGTGAGTAGAATTTTACCCAATTTTGGTTTAAATTGAACGAACGTGTATAACTCAAAAACTAATATTCTGGCAACTCCGCTGCTGTCAGAAAATGCCAAATGCCGAAATGATTCCTCTCAAGTAGATATCAATATTACGTGGCGTTGTATTTGGAAAGTTTGAACATTATTCCTTTACCTTTACTTTTACCTACTCGAAATGCAGAAATTAAATTATAGTTTTCTCCTCATCCTGTTGGTCAACTGCCTGAAATTTAGCCATGCTTATTTCATAACCGTAGATGCCCATTCGGAGGAATGCTTTTTCGATAGAGCGGAATCGGGTACAAAACTGGGTAAGTTCATCGTGCGTGATTGCTATTGTGAAGTTATAGAAGAAAAAATGTTGCTTTATTTATAGGGTTGATGTTTGAGACAATCGAAGGTGGATTCCTGGATATTGAAGTTCGTATCGTAGGACCAGACCAAAAAGTAATATATCAAGGTGAAAAGGAATCATCCGGAAAGTACACTTTCTCTGCTTACGAAACCGGCATATATCACTACTGCTTCAGTAATAAGATGTCAACGCTAACTCCAAAGGTAAGCTTCCAATCATCAAAACTGGAAACATTAGTTAATCTCTAATTCATTAAGGTGGTTATGTTCTCAATGGAAATTGGAGAAGCGCCAAAAGGAACAATCGGAGCAGTGAATGAAGGTGAAGCTGGTCACACAAAACTAGAGGATATGATCAAGGAGCTGTCCGGAACGCTTACAAGTATCAAGCACGAACAGGACTATATGCACGTAAGACCTACCCTTAGATTCATCAGAAGAACGAGATTCAACACCTACGTATCTTTGTTTTGTATCCCTTTAGGTTCGCGACCGAATCCACCGCTCGATTAACGAAAGCACCAACTCACGGGTCGTGATGTGGTCAGTATTTGAAGCTCTCGTGTTAGTGGTAATGACAGTTGGCCAAGTCTACTACCTTAAACGCTTCTTCGAGGTGAAGCGTGTGGTTTAAGATTGAGTGCTGCAGCAGATTATACTTTCGGTCCGTATGTGGTGAGAATCTTTTCGTTGATAAGTTAATTTAACTTTATGTTCTATAAAGAATAAAATGATGTCAGGCTCCCGGTGGAATCAGGTGTCCAATTTGTATTCTATTAACTGATACGTGTTATACAACAACATCGAAAGATCGCCGAAACATCCTTGCGTTTTTTTTTTGTAATTGAAATCTGTCTACGAAAATGTGTCATACTCGAGAATAATTGAATAGCATCTATTGCGTGTAATTAGCTTTTGCCTGTATTGCTCTGTACTTGCGTTGCAGCAAACGGCGCTAGTTTTAATGCATATCCATTGGAGATATATGTAAAAAAAAACAAAACTTTTATTGCTTTTATCCCGGATACACAAAGAAATTTACTACACACTGTACACAAAAAATAACCCTAAAGCAAATTTGATTATCAGAACTGCTGTGTTAGACCATTTTTCCTAAATAGGTATTTATAAAATTAATGTTTCCTAATATATACTACTTTGAATTGGTTATTCAGAGCTGTGGACGAAAACAAAGGTTTTCATTTTCATTTTGCAGCACAGGGTGGGGCAGTAAGAGCGAAAGTCAATCCAAGGCTTGAAGTGAAGGAAGGGTAATGGTTGACTCGCCACATGCAGGCTACATGATCGCCATGGGAGGGGATAATGGCTGGCCCACAATTGATACGTTGCGGATGCGTTTGCGTGAATTTGACAGTTTTCCCATAGGTTTTCTGTCAAATTTACGTCAACGCATCCGCAACGTATCAATTGTGGGTCAGCCATAAGGATCTGGTTGGGGTCGGGGGTTCGTAGTGTTCTTGGGTTGAGTTGGCAGCGTTGCTACAAAATGATCTGAAATGTTTAATTTGTTGTTAATTTGAAACTTGTAGTAAATGTTGGGGGAGTTTGCTGATTTACACTTCCGGTCCGCTTCCTAGCATCTTGCTATGAAGTACCGGTGGAAAGTCACCCACCGATCTGCCAAATTTTGGAAAACCTACTGCTTAGAATTATCTCAAATTGTAATATTCCGCTCACTATATCACAAAATATTGCGAGTAGTTGAACGGGTTGGAGATAAGGAAAGCATTGGGTATAGGACCAAGTCTCCCCCGGTTGGTACCAAATTAATGAGCGTAGGAATCAATAGAATCAATATCAGTTACTAATGCTATGATGGGCCACCAATCGGAGGGGCGGCCCAACTTGTCTTATCTCTTTTTGCAGGATATCCACAGAAAAGAGGGCATGCCGCTGCTCATGCCTAACTATTACCTACACAGGCAGAAAAGGCGATCATCATTATTTACGAGTCTACGGTGATTAGGTCTTGCCGGACTATTCGGGGTGCGGTGCAACTGGCGTTCGATGTTCTGTTGCTTGAAGGAGCGATCCCATGCTTTTGGCGGATAGTGCTAGTTGCATACTTTCAGCGTATCGTTAACCAAAACGAACTCTGCTGCTGACCTTTTACCAACTATCCAACATCCCAGTGATTTCTCGTGGAAGTGCAGAGGATTTCTCGGCTTCCTTCAAAGCTAGTATCACATCAACACGTTCCTTCCC
Source organism: Aedes koreicus (assembly GCA_024533555.2). Taxonomy (NCBI): domain Eukaryota; kingdom Metazoa; phylum Arthropoda; class Insecta; order Diptera; family Culicidae; genus Aedes; species Aedes koreicus. Next base: position 109,142 of record JAHHFK020005565.1, on the reverse strand, counting down.
ATTCCCTACTTGACCAGCATTCGGTCACGGCCGGCGCCGGTATTACTTCATAATGGGTCACTAGTTTTTACACATTGAGGATGTATGTTAGTCCCAAACATCATTTATTGGTTCTTTGTGTAAAGACAGCTGATCTGGCAATAACGGAGTAGCATCCGTGGGCGGTCAATAATAATGCTTATGCTCATGCTCAAACTTGTAGTAAATGTAATATTATATATTTTCTCTTGAGAAAGATACGTTAATTTTATAATGAAATTCATGAGTTGTATAGTTATGATTTCATATATACCTGCTTAGGACTGATGATACTTTTCTTTGAGTGCTGTCTATGATTTTTTCGAAGCTTCTTCATAGTTATTTTGTTCTGAAATTGATATGATCATTGCCATATTAAGGCCGCATGTGTAGACCGGTCCATGAATTTTACAGCCGTTTTGCTTAGCTTGAAATTACATCTGTTTATAGCTTATTCGCTTGTCCTTTCTCTTGTTAACTTAATCTTCCGTTCCGTAGATTGTTTCGTTAGTTCGTGACAAGAATTTCCATCCAGTTTCACGGGTTTTATTTTGTATTCTTCGGCAAAACTTCTTCATGATAACGTAGTCCAATACCGATGTGTACACTTAAAGTACGATTTGCGTTTGCCTCCTAAATGTGTACCTAGAATTATATAAGCAAATACCAGACCAGACCTCACGATGCCAGACCTCGATACACGTATAGTATCTAGGGTTACCAATTCCATTTTCATCTCATCACCCTGCAGTTCGTGCTATTTGGAAACATAAAATTTAAAATTTTATTTTAATTCATTTATTTTTATTTGTAGTTGAAAGTAAGCAAACTTAATCTATACAAAAGGAACCAAATGGTTCATAGATCAAACCCACATTTCCGATCAATATGAATAAAGGATTGCTCAGTTCTCTTTCTGCTTTCGATTAGTACGGTTGAGTTTTGTTTCTTCGTGCGATAGCCTTCTTCTATTCGGCATTGTAATCAGTTTGCATTGTTCTTTCATCATCAACCCGGTCGCTTTTGTTATAGCAGCAATGTGCGAGTTGAAAAATACTGTGCGATTTACCTTCAGCAATGGAGCGGATAAACCAAGCTTAGGCGAAGTGGCAAATTTCGTCAAAGGCTTGGATGCGGAGCTTGATGAAGTTGAAGCTGCATATAGGATAGCAGATGAAAAGTCCCTTCTCGTCAAGTTCAAATCTGAGCGATCGATGTTGCACGCGCTGACCGCCAACTCTGGCGAGCTGGTATTCCATTATGCGAATGGAAAAAAGGTTAAAGTACACATGTCGCATGCCCAGGATCACATATGCTATGTGCGAATATACGATCTCCCACCGGTGGTTCCCGACCAGGAGATCGTTAGGGTTTTGTCAAAATATGAAACGCATCGTGCGCGAGAAGTTCCCGGCGCAGCTGGGCATTCGCGCATACACTGGTGTGCGAGGCGCGTACATGGACGTGAAGCAGGAAATCCCGTCATCGCTGCACTTCGCCAATCGGAAGGGTAACATGTATTACGAAGGCAACAAGGATAAATGCTTCACCTGCAAAGAAGTGGGACATCTGATAGCTTCTTGTTCCAGGCGGAATGTTCAGAGTCAGCCGAAAGTCCGTCGACAAGAAAATGAACAGAACGGTAAATGGAAGAAAACGTACGGATCGGCAGTAACCGGAGACACAGCCAACATAGGATCTGAAGCTGAAGGTGATAGCGAATTGGAAACGCTAGAGGTGCTGGAAGACAAAATGGAGGAATCTGTCATGATACCGGTGGATAACGAAATCAGTAACGCTGAACCGAAGGATATGGATACCCGCGATCGTGCGTTGTTACAGTTTGCTGCATTCATGTCAACAGGAATAAGTAAACAAAAAGAGATGGCTAGAATAGCAAAAGAACAAGAAGAAGGTGCCATAAAGTCGCCCCCAAGAAAGAAGAAGAACTCTTTGTTTAAGAAATTGTTTTTTTTTGTGTAACCCACAAACATTGCCTATGGCTCCATAAAGCTAACGCGATTGAGCCGTACAAATAAACGAATTGGTTAAAAAAAATGAATAAAGGATCATGAGATGAATAGTGGAACAGTTCCCCTATGTAATAATGCTTTGCAAAAATGTGCTGATTTGTGATAATAAACTATTTCAGCTTTTTCAACCGTGCTTATTGCATTTAATTGCATATAATGCAACATTTCAACTATTCGCAAATACTGTACTTGACGATTTTCAGAAGCATTTTTGGGCTGCATTACTACTGATTTGGCAACACTTGTGTGCTTCTTTCCAATTAAGTTTATCACATCTGGGTGGGGTGGTGTGCCATCTGGAAATGTGGTAGTGCGTTTTGGACGAAAACATAACAAGCAGCTGTCAAAAGATCTTTTCAATCGCGAATCGCTTAGAAAACTTTTAGGTTATCTGTGGGAAAACAAAACAATGTTTAAACGACGATAGACACGATAGTGTGCGTGCGTTAAACGCCACTAAGCTTAATATGGCAAAGAAACAGACCAGCCCTGGGGCCTGGCAGTTGAAGTTAAACTACCACAAGGTTTTGCCAGTGCCCAGGGCTGACGAAAAAAAAAGGTTACACCGAATCATTATTTAATGTAAAGTAGCATTTATTGATAAAAATGTACTCATACACAAGAACCATAGCTAGCATTTATTTTAAATTTTATGCAGTGGTTTCAATCCTAGAATATCGAAGCATTTGCCCAAAATGTTGGATGTTGCTTCACAGAGCAAGACACGTTCTGCGTTGATCTTCACGATTTCACCTGAAAATTTAAATAACTTAATAATTTCAATAGGTAGTGTAAGGTATCCCGCCTGTTACCTTGTTTATTTTTCTCAATGCAGTAACAGCTGTCATAAAACTCTGTAAATGTTGTGCTAACTTCGTACACAAATTCACAAAGGTGGTGTAGACAGAGGTTCTTTGAAATTAGGTTCATCACATCGGTAAACTTTAGGAGAACCTTGGCTAGCTTCCATTCTTTTTCATGTTCCAATGTTAGCTCAGTAGTGTTCACAACTTTTCCGATATTGTTGGCAAAGTCGCCCCCACAATTGCGAGCTATTGAACGTATGCGAGTGTAGGCGTACAAAAGATAGACCGCTGTATTACCTTTGTCTTCTAACATCTGCAATGAAGAGATTAATACAATTTTTAGAATACAATTATCAGGCATAGTATTTAATTAGTACTATTCTGAGCGGCGTTGTGTGAAACAAGTTGTTATCATTACATGGATGTCCGTCAGACGGAGTGTCACCTCAATGTAAATGACAACGCGTCGTCTCATCTCCCATGCCATGCAGAAAGACCAGAAACATTAACCAAATGTTGGTACCTTATCGAAAGAGAAAACATATTCGTTGTTTCTGTTGTGTGAAAGGTCAGCATATTTTATGCACCCGTACGCAATGGATTGCTGGGCCTGTTTGAACTCTTCTGATGTGAGTACCTTATCACGCTCCTTTTCGAGCAACTTATCTGAAGAACGCTTCAGCCCTTCATCCAAGAGTTCCGTCAGCTTAACCGTATCACCAGATCGTGTTTTGAATTTTTTGCCGTCTTCTCCTAGCACCACACCGAATCCAACGTGATCAACTCGGTGTACGTTGGAATCTAGTATTTTGGCGCGCCGGGCACAAGAGAATATTGTTTGGAAGTGAGTAGCCTGTCCAGCATCTGTTACATATACCAACCATTCGCCTTTCTCTTCGTGCAAACGTTGCTTGATCGCAGCCATATCTGAGGTATCGTACGTAAATCCGCCGTCCGATTTTATGATTGTCAAAGGGATTCCATCTTTATTTTCTCCCCACATAATCTTGCGTCCTTCGTCTTCTTCCAAAAAACCAGCGTTGGCCAGCTCTTTGACAATTGATTCCATACGTTTTTGGTAGAATGATTCACCTCGTTCTACAAGTTTCACACCCAGTCGGTCGTACACTTTTTGGAATTCTTTTCTTGATACGTTGCATATTAATTTCCAGGCTTTCAACGAATCGCCGTCACCGCTTTGAAGCTTAACAACGCAAGCATAAGCACGCTTTTTGAATTCCTCATCGGAATCAAATCTGGTTTTACTTTCTTTATAGAATCCTTGCAGATCACTTATTGGAGGAGAAACCTTAAGGTAATCGGGAAACCTGTCTTGCAAGTGAGCAATCAACATTCCAAATTGGGTACCCCAATCGCCAACATGATTCAACCTCAAGACATCGTGCCCTAAAAACTCGAGGAATCGACAAATGGAGTCTCCAATAATTGTGGAACGTAAATGACCAACATGCATTTCTTTTGCAATATTTGGAGATGAAAAGTCGACTATTACTCGCTTCTTCGGGAAACACGGTGGTTTAACACCATCCTTCAAAATGGACATTATGGCAGAGGCGCCGAATTTCTTATCTAGAAACACATTAACAAAACCTGCTCCGGCTACCTCAACCTTGCTGATAGCAGCTGCCTTAGGCAGTGCATCCACCAGCTTGATGCCCACATCTCGTGGACTCATTTTTATGTCGAGCGCCTTCAACTTTTGCACAATCGGCATTGCGTTATTGCATTGGTAGTCGCCAAACTTGGCGGAACTGGATACGGTTATTACTGCAGGTACGTTCTTGCAGACCTGCGGAAATGCAGTTGCGATGGCTTGTGTAAATAGGCCATGGAGAAGATCTAAAATCGAAACAGCATCACTGGAAATCACTGCACTTTTGGAACCTTGCTCGGCAGCAATTGCCTGATGGAAAAAAATGTGTTTTAATGTCACTTCACTCGTTAATTTGCATAATACATCCTACCGTATTCAAGATGATTAGACGATGCTTGAGCTTCATATTCTCCACCTGCAGCTTTTCAAGCTCCGGATTGTTTCCTTCCAGCCCAATATTATTGCGTACATCTTCCATCGCTTTCTGCAATTGCAGTATTTCATGTTCCTGTAAAACGAGGTGTGGGGATAGAGCAAAAGGAGCAATGTCAAATTTGATTGAAAATTACCAGTTTCCTAAGTCGCCTGGATTCGACAAGAAAATAAAAAAAAAATTACTTTCCCAAAAAATTTTTTCCACACCCCCCCCCTATTTTTTTTTTAACCCCAAAAAAAAATACCCCCCCAAACCTCCACCAACAACCAATATCCTAAAACCAATCGTTTTTTCCTTCCACCCGCAGTCAAAATTGGGTCGGTTTTTTTTGGTAAACGTCAGTGTTATGGTTGTATTTGTAACTCGTATCGGATTGAGGTTTGCACTGACAATAAGTTCAGGTATAGCAGGTTAGAACTAGTAAATGGGATTACCGAACGTTCAGCTTTTGAAAGTTCGGTAAAAAATTACCGAATACTGAAAAATTTTCTAAGTGTGTACACGGTAAATCTGAAGTATGCAATTATGACTTCAAAGTAGGCACTTTTCTTGAAGACTGGAATTATGCATAAAATGCCTAAAAAGGTTTTAGGCAAAAATGCCTAAAGAGGTTATACGTCAAAAAGTGAATAAATTTTAGGCATTTTGCAGCATGTGAAAGAGATTAGAAACTATGCATTTTTGAAATGTGATTGTATGTAGGAAATAGTCACTTTATTTAATGAAGATGGGATAAGAATCTCAGCGCCAATATATCAAATCTCCGTTGGCCGTTTTAATCTCCGTACGATCTGCTTTTTTGTAATTAACGACATTCCGTATCGATTTATCTAAAAAACCCGCACATGCAAATAAAATACACCATAGGGTATGAATATGTCTCTTTTTTCTGGGATTGATAATTTGCAGGAGAATGTTTTCTTTTCCGATCAAGCGAAGGTTATCGTATCAATAGATATAGATCAATCTAATCAGTGCCTCGTAGCCTGTCCATGATACTGGATTCAGATTTGACTAGCAAGAACCCATTTTTTTTTTTTATTTTCACTTTTTTTGTGGCACAGCCAGTCAGCTAGAACAAATCGATATTTCCACTTTGATGATAGCCTTGTTTTTATGCATTTTTTCTATCACACTGGAATAAAAAAAGGACTTAAAAGTATTCATTTTTTGGGATTAAAAAGTAGGCATTTTTTGACGTATGGAGAATGTTCTTTGAAATGCATAGAATGTAGTCAAAAAATGACTACCTCAGAATTACCGTGTACACGGTAAATCTGAAGTATGCAATTATGACTTAAAGTAGGCACTTTTCTTGAAGACTGGAATTATGATCATAAAACTGCCTAAAAAAGTTTTTAGGCAAAAATGCCTAAAGAGCGTTATACGTCAAAAATGCTGAATGTAAATTTTAGGCATTTTGCAGCATGTTTTGAAAGAGATTAGAAACTATGCATTTTTGAAATGTGATTGTATGTAGGAAACATCTTTTAGTCACTTTATTTAATGAAGATGGGATTAAGAATCTCAGCGCCAATATATCAAATCTCCGTAAAATGGCTCAATTCCGCAATTCAGATTCGAAAGTGAAAAAGTCATCAATAGACTACACAGCCATGTTTATTAATTGAAAATAAAAAAAATTATAAAAACTTGTCAATAGGTTTAACGCAAAAATTGACTCACGCACCTTTAAGTCAAGAAGAAAATGGATATAGTTTTTGGCTCAGGAAGTACCAGCACATCGGTCACAAGCTCGGTCCCAAGCTTAATGATTCGTCCATAAACATGTATCCCGAATAGCTGCATTCGGCCTCAGGGCATGGGAGACCTGTTTTGTTTCATACAGTGTTAAACATTTGTAATTACTGACAATAGCAAATATTTAACTTACCTGTCAATTTTGGGAATGCGTCTGTATCCAACGTATTGGATAATTCCTCCATTTTTTATACTGCGATAGCCGAAAACAATTCCGGAACTTAAACACTGCGCTAATCAAATAAATCAAATAAACTTAAACACTGCGCTTATCAAATCAAATAAACACTGCGCTAATCAAATAAAATAAAATAATATTTGAAAATGGCGTCAGTATCAAGTCACGGGCAGAGTTAATTTTCTTTTCTCAGCGGTGCCTACTTTTTACGCATTTTTCTGTCGCCATTGACATACTTGAAAAGGCGTAAAAAGTACTCTTCATGCGTGTATAAAAACTAGTCATTTTTTGACAGGGGATGCGACTCTATCTCAGATGCAGGATATTTTTTGTTATGCTTTTGTGCGATGTGCGCACGCTTAGTAGATAGAAAGAAGATTTTAAAGATTTTGATGAAGATTTTTAAGATTTGCTGCAAAAAGATGCAGCACGATGCAAGTAGATGGATTAAGATTCACAAGCTGAAACAAGATTTTTCAAAGATTGATTCGCCAGCGTGAGATTTTTCGATCATCTTGAATCTGGATTTAGATGTGTCCCCGAATAAAAAACTATAATAGATTGACAATAAAATGTATTGTAACCATACAATAGAATCAATAGTATGTACAATAGATCGTATTGTTCGCGACAATAAGATAACATTAAGACTTACTGTTTCTACAATAGAATGTATTGTAAATTGAGACATCAATGATAGAATAAGGGGGTTGTTATGTATCTTAACAATAAAAAATATCACTTTTTTCTGAACAAATTTGAGTTAATAACTATTAATTGTATTGTTTCACTATTGCTGAAAATTCTAGCATAAGGGGTGTATAGTCGATCTATTGTAATTACAATGTGCTTTTTTGATTTGTTTGATACATGAACAGTAAGATTCATGGTCGGCAATGCATTCTGTTGTAATTGTATAATATTTAATTGTAATTGTATCGTTATTTTTATCCGGGTCGCACCCCCAGTTTTTTGACGTATAAACTATAATCTTGAAAATGTGCAAAATATAGTTATAAAATGAGTTTATCAGATTTACCGTGTATATATAAGTACTCTGAGAAAAATTTCATCGTTGTACCGACAATTAAATCATGGTCAGGATGACTATCGCATATAATGGTTTCAATAACCATGAAAATGGTCGAATTTACCACGTTCATGGCATTTTTGACTATGATCATGGTAACAAGGACTATTCCGACATTATGGAAAATGTTGCATCAACTATTTTTAATGGTAGTTTTGACCATGATCATAGTCGGTTCAAAATCACTATACTGCAATAGTCATCCTAACCCCCAATAATGGTAAAATTGACTTTCAAATTCCTCTCTGTGTAACATTGAGAGATTCTCTACACGGTATGGATTTTTTACACATTTTACTGAAAAACTGCGTCCACCCATTTAAATGGATAAATCGCACCCATTAATGGGTAAAGAAAGCTTACCATGTACGTCGCTTGATTTCTAGACGAACTATTAAACAAGGTCCTATCTGACATTTGTAAACAATCCATGTTTAGTACAGGGGTTAAGCGGGAGCCACAATGGTCCGTGAGCGTTGACTTCTCCTTCAGCGTCAATGCATCCGTCAATGTACTAAAACCGTTGACGGATGCGGTGACGCACGTATGCACACAATGTTGCGTTGCTTTGCTGCGTTGCGCCTCTTGTTTACATCAGTGTTACCTCTTTTGTTCGGTTTACGGATTTCGATATTTCGGCGGCTTGTTGCTGTTAATTGTTATTTTGTTTATTGCAATATTTTCCGAGTAGGTTTTATTTGTGGTTATTACTTTTACGAATTATTTTTATCGGATCGGGTGAGGAAATTGAAGACGTTTTCTCAGCGCAACAATGGAACTCGCTAGAAATATTGCAGATATTGTGCAGGTTCTTTCGACAGTGAACGATCTAAGAAAGGCCATTCATTATTCTCGTGAAGACCGGCGCCGAACTCCACGAAGGTAAGGGACTTATGGTGTGTATTTATTGTGATTCCATTAACCTATTTCGATTGCAGGTGGTGGGTCCGACCTTCTAACGAAAAACGTTACGGTAAAGGGTTTTTCGAAACAGATTTCCATCTGATGAGGAATCGTGACCCGGAATATTTTTTAAAAACGGTCAGAATGAGTGCCGGTTGCTTTGATATGCTGCTAAGCAAGGTTGACTATCGGCTTCAAAAGTCCGGAAGCCGATTTCCCCGGAATGTAGGCTGTTTATGACTTTAATGTAAACTACTATTTTGCTATACGTATTTTTTTTGATCTAGTATAATCAAGTTGTTTCTTGTATTCCTCATACAAGGAACAACTTGACTGTACTGCAGGTACCGTCTTGAATTGTATGTAGGGTACCATCGTAATATAGACCGTCCTATATACCGCTTTGATTAGGACACAATCAGGAAAATCAAATGTAGGTGTTCAAGTAAAAGTGGTTTATAAGAAGATCTAAAGTACGTAGATGTCCCTGCGTAAAAGGATCAAGTGTAATTCATTATTGTCAATTTTCTCCGTTATGCTCAAGCAGTTTATTTCGTATATTTTCAGGCATCTGGCTCATGGGTCCTCAGCTTATATGACTTCAAGAATTTTCCGTATGGGTGTATCCACAGTACGAATGATTGTTCTGGAAGTGTGTGAAGTACTGTGGGATGTATTGGTATCAGAATATATGCCGGAGATTGATGAACACGAGTGACAAAAAATAAGCCGTGAGTTTAATGAGATGTGGAATTTACCCGCAAACTTCGCCATCTGACCTTAATTTTATCGACTGAAATAGAATGGTTTAGGTAAATAAAGCTTTCCGTAAATTAAGTACATAATCATACTTACCAGGTTTATTCAGCTGCTCTGCAATCGATGCCCAAACGGCATCTTTTTTATAGGCGTTTTTGTATTCTTTTGAAGACTTCACGTACAAGCACAGTTTTTCTTTCACAAGTAAAATCAATTTTTCTTTAAAGGAAGTCATTTTCAAACATCAGCAAATTTACCAAACAAAGCAAGTGCGAATCAGAAATGACGCATGACGCTGCGTTGAATTTGATTTTTTTTAAAGTTTAGCACAGCGTCGTCGTTTTAGTACATGAGTGCGTTCAACGCAACGTATCATTGTGAGTTGTTGCATTGAAAATCATTAATTCAAATCGAGCTGTCAGTTGACGCTGACGGAGAAGTCGACGCTCTCGGACCATTGTGGCTCCCGCTTTAGTCACTCTGACACGATGTCGGCACCAACATTTCAAAGGGGTGAAACTGACAATTGTAAACAAACTGAGTTTTTCATTGGAATGGACAGCCAGTGCCCTATTGCAACACAAGTTTTCACCAAATCGTATAAAAACTATTTTTTATTATCATACAATTAACAATAACAAAAAGGCGTAATTGATTTTATGTGGATAACTATTATGAGCTATGTTGCGCCCCTCATTTTGTGGGTAAGCAAAGAGGCGAAACTGACAGATTGGTTTGCGTAGAGGCAAAAAAAAAAGTTTCCGTGTTTTCAGGAATTTTCGCTGTTAAATTGCTGTTGTTAAATCGAAAGGGTATCCCAAGAGATAGCGTCTTGTATTCTGAAGGATCAACCAGGGGATCAACACGGATCAGAGTGTAAAGATAATTAACTACTACTCCGACCGATGTGCAGGATAAAACCATAACCTGGTAATGTGCATGATGTTCACACATTTTATTGAGAAATGCAGAACCGAAGGCCATCTGTCATAAATTTATAACTTCCGGGGATAGTCATATGGAAGTTGACTCGGCCCATACTTGCATCGACGCCTACACTCAAAAAACAATGCACCTTATATTTAAGTGCAATCACCTATAGATGTGGGCAAAGTGCAAAGTTATTGCTCTGTATTGGTGCGGCACTTATTTTTTTATTAAATTCACCATATGTGCAATAAATATATAGTCTTTAAGTGCAAGAGCTGACTAGATATTAATTATAGTGTACATGGATTGAATTAACTTGTCCTAGCAAATATCAAATGAGTATTTTAATACGTTTTATGTGAAAAGGTGCATGGATTTTATTTTTTCATAAAAAGTTTAGTATTGGATTTTTTGTACTTTTCATGTAATAAAACGAAATGTGTGAATAAAAGTGTTTTTATTTGTACCATCATAAAAACTTCATCACTTTTTGAAGCTATCGCGTTCAGCAGCTCTTCTGCGGGAATGGCAAAAATGCTCGGCTGATCTGAAATATTCACAATAAACATCGTTAACATGGCAAAGAAGAACATCTAAAGTAATTTATTACCTTCAAAAAATTCAGTGACTTCCGCTGGCAAACCAAGTACCTAGACCACCACACGGTAAACTTCACTTTGCTTCTCCATTTTGCAGTTTTTTCTTCTTCTACAACGATAAAGCAGCTGATTGTTTTTCGCGCACGGTTTTTTATTTCGTTTTAAGGTCGGTATCGTGTTCGAAAGAAATTTCTTTTTCTATCTCAATCCCATGTTAAATTCCGTTTACTAGAACGGAAAGTAAAAAATCGAAAAGAAATTTCTGCAGCAGTATCCACCTGAAAAGAACGGAAAATAAAATTGGAATTTGTAAGGTTTCCATGCAATCTAATGGGAGCTGTCACTTTTACTTTCGGAAAAATATTCCGCTCGATTATTCCGTAAGTGAATGTGACGTTTCGTTGCATGCAGATCAATTGTCAAAATTCCGCTTGGTAATATTTAACAAAATTCCGTAAAATCTCTTCTTTTTAAGTCAATAGTGGCCTTTAAGTGCGAAGATGGATAGAATAGAGCAAAGTGAAAAAACACTTGAATGACATTTCTCGCTCCATTGAAAATTATGTGCGGACCATATCAGTCTCATTGGAAATGAACCTGTGTATTAAGTGACGGGTGTTAAAAATTATGTGCGGCAAACGAAAATCATACTGGCTCACATGATTTCAATTTGAAGCAAAAATTGACCGATTTAAGTGCCAATTTTAATAATAAAAATTATTGATTTATTTTCAGTGTAGGGATTGGGCTGTATTCATTTCATCCATTCAACGAAGAGTGCCGTTCCAGGTCACTGAAATGGGTCAAAAGGAGTTCTTAGCGTTTAAGCAGCTGGAAGTCCTCTATAAACGACCTAGGTTTAATACAAACGGAGAACCTGTTCGATTCAAAAACATATCTCAATTCGAGTACAGAACATCAACACGCAAAGAAATCACTCTGTTTTGAATCAACAAAATATTTTGTTGGTATTCAATACAAGGTTTCTTTTTATTTCAATTCATAAGAAAGTTCCAAATAAATTCAAAATTTCATTCAAATCAAACCAAAAACATTATTTAAAGTGATCACTGCTGTGTGATTTAAAACAATCAAATTTATTTTTAAACTCAAATGTTTAATTTATTGTTTTAACAAAATATTTTTTCACCCTAAGAAATCTCTCTGTTTTGTAACAACAAAACATGTTGCTGCTTTTCAATACAAGATTTCTATTTGTTTCAATTTATAAAAAAGTTCTAAATCAATTCAAAATTTAAGTCAAATCAAACCAATCAAATTATTTGAAGTAATCACCGCTGTGTGATACTCATTTGAATTATTTTTGATTTATAACACTCACATTTATTTTAAACTTCGTTTTAAACAAAAATGCTTAATTAATTGTTTTAATAACATAGTTGTTTGAGCGCACATTTCATAGCAGCCATATTGCTACCTCTAACCTCTGCTTTCCTGCAAATTCTCTGCAAATTATAATGTATTATGTTTAAATGTAAATTTAAACATAATACATTATAATTTGTAAAACAGATTATCAACGAGTTATTCTCTTTGCAGATAACTGGAAAACAACACAACTTCCGACGGAAGACTATTTTGCAAATAAGCTGCCATTATGACTGCCTCTCCCCAATATTTCTTCCCGAGTCCAGCATCCAACCACATGCACGATGCCAACTCCTGCAAGTCCGATTCTTACGTTCCGAAACGCCGTTCTGCTGAGGGAATATGGTGCGGTAATTTTTGAAAAAACAATAAAACACGACTTTCAGTTCTATAAAGCATGAAGTTTTATTTCAATTAAATGGTTTTAATTTATTAGTTCATCAAAGTTTATTCTTTCAACAAATGCGTTTAGTTTTGAACAATAAAACTGATGTTCAATTCTATAAAGCATGATGTTTTATTTCAACTCAAAGGTTTTGTTGAATTTGTTCATCATTGTTTATTATTTCAACAAATGCGTTTAGTTGGTTTAAGAAAACATTTTGTTTTGAGCAATAAAACACGATGTTCATTTCTATAAAGCATGATGTTTTATTTCAACTCAAAGGTTTTGTTGAATTAGTTCATCAGTTTTATTGGTCCATATTCAAACCAAAATTTTAATTGAATTGATTCCTCTTTTGTATTGGTATAACTACGTATTTTTTTGCGTGAACACCTAGAATAGTCCACTATAAGTATAACTTGTTAGCAGAGGACTACATGACATTTTATATAACCGACCATGACAACAAAGATGTTATACTGGATCCTATCGCAAACGAACCACTTCCACTTTCAGGTGAGAAAATGGAAGACTTGAAAAGTTTGATGGACTTTGTTACTAACAAAGCATACTACACCACTGTTTTGCAGCAGCTAGTACCGAAGAAGCGTGGCCGAAAGACTAAAGTCGATGTACTGGACCATTTTGAAGCAGATTTGGATGCTTCTTTAATCCTTGGAGAATGATTCATTATTCAATAGGTGATAAACCCGCCCAGGAGGCTAAAATCAACCTCATAAATAAATAATAATAATGTAAAAAACATCATCAACTTTTTAATCAACATAATGTAAAACACTGACAGACTGAGCAGTTATAACATGTTATAAGCCTATCTTGATGCCGAATTTCTTGTTGAAATTATTTGACAACCGTTATAACATGTTATAACCAATTATAACTCTGTAGTCTGAACAAAACATAAAATAAAATTTTGTTTCTTCATGTTATTCGAATGGTTCATTCAAGTTTATTTCAGCTTTCTGTTTCGCTATCCTTTTCCTATTCGACGACGAGATATTACATCTTGTGGAAATGTTTTTGTTTACTTGGCCTGCACGGTTGTTTGCGAAACCCCATTGATGGGTAAAAAAAACACCCATTTTCAAATAGCCTGCCTATCTGCCATAAAATGGGGGAATTTCTCAATCATGCAATGGGTACAAAAATACCCATTAGCCAAAAACTCATACATTAAAGAAATGGGTCTATTTTTACACATAAATTGGTGAAAAAACAGTTCAAACCCCAAGCGTATCCGGTACATTTTTGGTGGAAGCAGGAAGCAGGTGGAACAGTTTTTTATTTTTTTAAAAAAAACCTAAATAATATATGAAACTTTACACTCTCGGAACAACGCAAGTAAGAAAAATTATATTTTTTGTATATAAGTAATCTAATGCTTCAAAATTATGCTTCCAGATCGTCAATTGTAAAACTTTAACTTTAACCAAACGTTAACAATCGTTTTGTGTGCACGGAACATGGAGGAGCTTGTAAAGAAGTCGAATCCATAACTTTACCAGAAAAGATATGAATAAAAACAAGTACAAGTATTTCATTTTTTTTTTGTTTTTTGCAATTATTGATTGATTACCATGAATATCATAAATTTACAATCTTCCAAATTGCTTAATAATCTATATGCAAAAATGGTTTTTTTTACCCATTTTAGCTTCTTTGCATTGAGTGAATAAATACCCATTTTGTGGCATAAACTGCTTATACCCATTAATGGGTAAATTGGGTTTACCCATTATACACAGAGAGGAATTTGATAGTCAATTTTACCATTATTGGGGGTTAGGATGACTATTGCAGTATAGTGATTTTGAACCTTGACTATGATCATGGTCAAAACTACCATTAAAAATAGTTGATGCAACATTTTCCATAATGTCGGAATAGTCCTTGTTACCATGATCACAGCCAAAAATGCCATGAACGTGGTAAATTCGACCATTTTCATGGTTATTGAAACCATTATATGCGATGGTCATCCTGACCATGATTAAATTGTCGGTACAACGATGAAATTTTTCTCAGAGTATGGGGAGAGGCACTTCTAACTAAAATGGGTGCTTTTTCACCCATTAATAGGTTGTTGCAAACGACCGTGTGGATGCAGGGAATGGTCCTGAAAAATATTGGTTGCTGCCTGGTTGAAATAAATACATCCTTCGAATACTTTTTTTTTCATTTTCTAAGTATTCGAATAACTCGGATGAATTATAATAAATACCGCTACACCAACCAACTTTTGTTTATTGAGTCCTCGATGACAGGCTGACAGTTCTGCTATCGCACAATCAGACATAAATTGGATCCCGTATATAAGGACCATATACTGTTATAGAAATAAATCATCCACATGTTACATTAAGGGACGCAACAACTGACAGACTAATAGCAATAGCAACAATGAATATGCAACTAGCGATTTGAAATTGGTTCACTGTTGTAGAATCCCCTTGGTCCGAAGTACACCTTGAAGTCAGCACCTAAC
Source organism: Aedes koreicus (assembly GCA_024533555.2). NCBI lineage: Eukaryota > Metazoa > Arthropoda > Insecta > Diptera > Culicidae > Aedes > Aedes koreicus. Next base: position 93,734 of record JAHHFK020005565.1, on the reverse strand, counting down.
TATACATATTTGCGCCTTTGTTTTGATTTGCTGTGTTATTTTGACAGAATATTTGAGAGTGTGTTCGTGTGAGTTCATTATTAGGGGCGTATTATTAAGCTTGGGACCGAGCTAGGGACCGATGTGCTAGTACCATAGACTAACTCTAAGACCAGTAGCTCCCGAACAAATACGATTTTTTTCTTGGCTCAGTCAGTACTAGCAACAATCAATGTGCAACTAGCGATTTGAAATTAGTTCACTGTTGTAGAATCCCTAGGTCCGAAGTATACCTTGCAGTCTGCACCTTGCAATTTTTTTTTTCTTCCCTCCTTTTTTTTTTTTTTTTTTTTTTTTTTATTTTTTTTTTTTAAAAAACACAATAAAGAATGTGGGGGTGGTGCGCTCTGTGTTGGGGGGAAAAAATCGGTGGGGGCCCGCGCGGGGGCGCGATTGTTGTGCCCACACACACCCAAAAAAAAAAAAATTTTTTTCGGCCCCCCCCGGGGCCCTTTTTTTGATACCACACCCCCGCCCCCCACCCAAAGATTCCCCCCCAACAACGTAGCCCCCACCACCACATCCCCAAATGTTGTGTCAAAACAACATAGTGAATAAAAACAACAACCAAGACACTATTACCGGAAGGTACCGAATAGCGCAAGAATTATTGCAAGGTGCAGACTGCAAGGTATACTTCGGACCTAGGGGTTCTACAACAGTGAAGCAATTTCCAATCGCTAGTTGCACATTGAGTGTTGCTATAACAGCCTAACCGCCCAAGTAACAATTTCAGTTCTATTCCAGCCGTATAGCACTCCTCCCGGCTTTGTTGATGAAACTACATTCAAAACTGTTTTGTCCACCAACACCTCCTCTATGCATCTTTAAAGCCGAAATGTGTACAAAGTGGCCCACTCTATAGGCGGTTGTGAAAACAAATTCATAAAACCTTTCTAAGACCATAAAGATTTTGAAAATGTTCTAGTGAAAGATGTTATGACTAGTGTTATGACCATTTGAGAACCATCATAAAACCTATTGACCGCCATCAAAACCAGCATAGGGCCGAATGGCCACAGCTGTCAAACTTCACGGCGATATCGTGGTTGGTTTTTGTTGTTCTGCTTTGTTCGATTCTCTGCTCTTCTGATTCATTCAACAGTAAATAATGGCTGAGAAAAAAGTTCTAGTGTGGTGGGAAATTATCTTTGATAGCAAAATATATAAAACAAATTGAGTTTTTTTATAGCGTATCATGCTCCAAATCATATGCGCATTCAATTTTATGGTGAATATTGGCACGATAAGAGCTGAAAATTAATGCGCCTCGGAAATTATGCGAGTTTACAACAACAAAAATAAAATTGAAAGAAATATATTCGGTAAATTAATCATGAAACTCCTGAAAATTGATGGAATTCAATAAGGTTACCTAAACGAATACCGAAGTTTGTCTCAGATCTACAGTTAAATTGCATTACATTTAAAATTTGGTGAATTTATTTTTCCACATTTCAATTATTTCATATATTCCAATATGGCGATTGCAAGAAATCACAGTTTTTCCAAAAAGCCAATTAATCTTAGCATTGGCTACTATAAAACTATCTGGTCGCGTGGTAGCTTTTCTCAATGCCAATAATTCCCTTTTAGCCGTTTAATGCATTTATTGGAGGCAAAATGGTTTTAAAATGCTTTTTCAACTGACCATAATAAGGTAATACAAATGAGTCCTGCAACGGCATTTAAAAACAGCATTTTATGAGTTTATAAAGTCAAAATAAAACCTTTGATAGGAGTAAAAGGAATTTTAGAAGTCAAGGTTTTTATATCGTTGTAAAGAAGCTGTGTAGGTTCTTATAAACCTGACTAAAATTTGAAACCTATTGGCATCTCTTGCTGCCATAATAAAACCGAATTGATTTCTAGTGGCTTTCATAAAACTTTAATAAAACTTAATAAAGCTGGATGGTTTTGGCAATGTTACTTGGGCGGGATATCAACAACTGTGTGACCCTCTCTATCCTGGTCGATAACCGAGTGTGCGTCCACAGTTTGCCGTATAGACGTAAAATCCTTCTTGGGTTTACCTGGTCTAGTTATTTATCGTAAAATCTTTTTTCGGATTCACTTCCGGTATGGCTTTCGATATTGGCGAGATAGGCAATTCAGTCATTACGTTCTGCTTCTGTACATACATTGTACAGTAGTTATTGGACCGGTGAAACATCGTAATTTTTGTTGTAATCAAGAAAGTGAATGTTGGTAGTGTTTACTTTGTACTGTCAAGAGAAAGGAAACAGGATCAGGCGATAAAGAAATAGCTTTATATTAAGTCTCACTAATGTGACTAAACTAGACAACAAAAATTTGCTTCTTTCAAGATGCAAGATATTAATTTATTTGAATAAATTGTGGTTGTTTGGAATTACACACGAATGAAAAACGTAGACGAGAAACCGTTGTTTTTCACACATATTGAGAAAGAATAGAGAATTATTGCGTATGAAATATTCACCTCTGCTCCGTTAATGATTAGGGGAGGAATTTATTACGAAAACATAGACGAGAAGCGCCTAAATGGCTTAGTTCCTTGGCCAAATGGTTCTCTTCGATGGGTGGATTCACTCGTCTAAATTTGTCTGCATTGAGGCAAGGTTTTTCATGTTTTTATTCTTATGTAATCTAGACTTCTTCTGTCGGAAAATCTGAACAAATACCTGAAGGTGTTTTTTTTCCGCAAGTTCAGCGTTTCATCGGCCGCCTGGTGGCTAGAACTTGTCCAGCGAAGGAAAATAGAACCTATTAAAAGCTTCTGGTTTTAGTATGTGCTTTACTGACACATTGAGTCGTGCTGACGAACGTCGCATCGTGATTGTATTAGCAAGCAGTAGAGATCAATTTAGGCTCTCCCTAAAAATGATAACTCGTATTTGTTTTAATATATAATGTGGTCGCAACATGTAAGAGAAAATATGTTCGAAGCCAGCTGAACCCTCCCGAGTGAAACAACAAAAACCATCATTCATGAGGCGTAATATGAAAACATATACAAATAAGTAAGCATTGTATTATTTTAAAACACTGAAGTAAAACAGCGGCCTGCGTCAAACTGTCATAAAAGATTTTAAATCTTTAGAACATCCCAAGTAACCACAAGCATTATATTATTGCACTTGTTCAACCCAAAATCAACATCGGTAATGCGGGATCGCATCAATTCAACAGTTGACAAGTAATGAAGCATTAGATTAGCTTAAGAATGTAGTGATGCATTACCAATGCAATAATGCTACTTTAGCAATGTCTTATGGCATTACAAAAGATATAGCATTAGTTCGATCTTAGTGGGGCCCTTTTCAGCTTTAATCCAACTTCAATGATGCACTAGACGTAATACATATGCCCTATATATGCATGCTAACCATAGACTAACTCTAAGACCAGTAGGTCCCGAGCAAATACGATTTTTTTCTTGGCTCAGTCAGTACTAGCACATCGGTCCCAAGCTCGGTCCCAAGCTTAATAATACCATAGACTAACTCTAAGACCAGTAGGTCCCGAACAAATACGATATTTTTCTTGGCTCAGTCAGTACTAGCACATCGGTCCCAAGCTCGGTCCCAAGCTCAATGATTCGCCCCTAACAACGTAGCTCACACCAACACATTCTCAAATGTTGTGTCAAAATAACATAGTGAATCAAAACAACAACCAAGACACTAGTACCGGAAGGTACCGAATAGCGCAAGAATTATTGCAAGGTGCAGACTGCAAGGTATACTTCGGACCTAGGGGTTCTACAACAGTGAACCAATTTCCAATCGCTAGTTGCACATTGATTGTTGATAATACGCCCCTAATAATGAACTCACACGAACACACTCTCAAATATTCTGTCAAAATAACACAGCAGATCAAAACAAAGGCGCAAATATGTATAGTTAGGTGCTGGCTTCAAGGTGTACTTCGGACCAAGGGGTTCTACAACAGTGAACCAATTTCAAATCGCTAGTTGCATATTGATTGTTGCTATTACTTGTATCAACAATACAACCACAGCCATTTATGCTTGAATCTATGCGTGTGTAAATTCTGCAACCGTTAATTTAAAAGGAATCGCCAAATGACAATAAGCAAGTAGCAAAAAGCAAATCTGTAAGTTTTGTTTGCGCTATGTGGCATCTCATTGCACGTCAAAACATCGTGTCACTATCGGGTGGCGTGTGGCGAACGTCGGAGTGATATTTTGACATGCTAGCAGATGCCGGAACTTCGCCACATCAGTGGGCACCTTGACTAAGTGAACTACTTGGCGTTAGCGAACAAGCGACTGCTAACGCTAGCGCTTGCTAGCGATTTGAAAATTTACACAAAGTTATCGATTAATTTTGTTCTTGCTTAAACGTCTGTCTGTGATACAACGCTGACCATTGTACGAACTGTCAAATACTTTAATCAGTACAGAAAAACACGTACTAGACTAAAAGAGTACAACGCGTTTTATTTGGGTAAGGAATATTTAAACGATCCCTTGATATTGTGACAACTACTGACAGCATCGTTGGAAGCATGCTGACAGTTTGATTTGGATCGAATGCAACCGCCCTCGACCAACAAACACATCGATAATCATAAGTTCATTGGTATGTTGCTGTGTGAAACTATGGAGGCAAAGTAAAAAAAGTCGATTTCTAAATAGAATTTTTATTTTTGAAAAAATATCGCTCTAAACGTAGTGCATGCACCGTGAAACTATTATTTTCCTGTGCGCTAATATGTCGAAGGAAAATAAAAATCGAAGGAAAGATGCAAATCGTTTTTAGGCAGATTTTATTGAGACTTGAAAAATAATAGGCATTCGCGACACCAAGAAGAAAAAAAGCGTATTTTTCGTGGAGGCTCTCAGCCTGACTTTGTATACTTGTTTGTGGAGTGTGTGTGCGCGCTCGTACATTGATACTGGCCACCAGGTGTTTGTGTTTGTGCAAATCTCTGTACAAAGCAAAAGAACGTACTAAATGGTGGCGCTTGAATTGTGAAGAAAAGGAAAAATCAAATTAAATTTCATTCTGGCTGAACAAATTTATGAGTAGATCGAATCCGGAAATCATGGTTAAAGGTAAGTGGCTATTCGATAGTTTTTCAACTCCTTTACTATTAGCGTTTTCTTTGCGGTGTATTTAGATCAGAAGATGATTTATTTTTGCTTTTAGGCATATTGTTTGGTTATGAACAAATCATGAGTATAAACTTATTTTCAATGTCTTGTGGGGTTTAAAAAAACAGAAAGTTACTCGTATTGCTTTTCAAAACAATGCTTAACTAACAATGCATTTTGAGCATTGAATATGTAATATGTGGAAAATCGTCTTAGTTAACTGAATTGTTGGTCTGCTAGAGTATTATCTTCATAACTTGTCGCTAAGTTGAAAATATGGACGATATAAAAATTTGGTCTTATGACACTCACACATAAAAAACGGGAAAGGTGTTGAAAAACAAAACAAAAAGATGATGAAAACATTAATATGGGTAGTGCATGAAAGCAATATGGCTTGTATAAAAAGGACTAGGTAAGGTTCTGGATAATTCAGAAATCTAGCGAGTTCTGATTCCAACTTCATCCTTAGAACGCTACTGATTCCTATTTTGGCCTGAACGCTGCTGGTTCAACCATTCGCCTATAAACGCTGATTGAACCATCCTTAGATAATTCGCAGTTATTCTTCTGATTCCTGAATTATCCAGAACCTTATAGACGACAAATTTGGTGCCACATTTATACATGTGTATCATATTATAATGATTAGTGCTATTCATAATTCAATATAATATGGCATTGTTCGTATTAGACACTAAATTACATGACCATCTCCGTACCTGCTGTTTCATGAAGAAATGCTTCGACGGTAACATACCAACCTACCTACCTACCTACCTCCGTATCGTCTATGGAAAACAGTCTCTCAGCATCCCGAGGTAAGCATCATCAAACGGATAGAGTTTGCTCATCTTCGGAACCTTATGTAGGATCAACCTGCAAAGCAAAAACCCACTCTGCCAATTTTTGAATTTTTGTCGCCCCCAGTATTTTATTTGTTTTCTTTTGAATCCATAGTATATTCGCTGTATTTCCTTAACCCGATTAAAAAACGTGTATACTACCAGGCTACCGTTACCAATAAAACTACTTTTTTTTTTTCAAAATAACTGGTTCAAGAAATTTCTGAAACACCCTAAAAATTCAGGATAACTGTAAACTGCACTGATATATATAGCCTGAAATCGTTTAACTGTTCCCTGGTACGATCGATACTCGAATATTGTTCTGCGGTTTGGAATCATTAAAGCAACAGGAAGAGAATCGAATAGGTTCAATTTCGTTTCCTTCGTTTTGCTCTTTGAATGCTGCCTTGGCATGATCCGTTTCGACAACCCAGCTACGAAAGCCGTTTACAACTAATAAACTTACAGCCTCTCCAGATAAGAAGTTGTCTCATGTAAAATGTTGGTGAAGGCCAAGGCTCTGATCCAAGGGAGCACAGATTGCGAGGCACATCAACTTAAATGCTCAATCTCGACCATGTCTAATATCATGTTGAGGCTACCTCTAGACGTATGAACTATGAAGCTAGCAGTACGATTTCTGCACTTCAGTGTCTGTAACAGAGTAGCATCTGTATACTATAGTAGATTTTCATGTTTCTCGATATTAGTTTCGCCATATGTTCTCTGCCATGTCTGCCAGTAGTCACTTTATCTTTGTTTGTTTTAATGCCTGTTTAATTTTGACCATAATTTATTGTTTTTTTTTTTGTATACCTGCATCATATAAGTTCATAGGTAAACATGATTGGGGTTTTACTCAGCCTGTCGATAAATAATAATAAATAAAACCGTCTTCTATTTGTTGGTGAGGTCTACGTTGGAAAATTTTTCCCACGTCTGGAACTCCCGCTTCCAGAATGGTGTCGTAAACTGCATTGGAGGGACCCCTTCAACCTTCCTAAGATACGAGAGTCGCTACCTTATGATCTATTTAGATACTCTTAAGAATCGTGAAGCTACAAAGGCACTTATAGTCGCTCATCTACTGTCCGATCGTTCATTGCTTGCCCCCCCCCCCCCCCCTACTTCTTTACTTCCTTTTTTCGAATAAGTCGCGTAGCTATACAAGAAGTATGTTTACGCGACTTATTCAAATTGAAATTTTCGCTCGATCTGTTTTATTGGAGAACTCCTGGTAAACAACGCTTTTCGGATATGTCGAGGTTGGTAGCGCTTTGATGATTTTGAAAGAGACGAATGATAGTGTACTTGTGTCTCTTTCTTTGGCCACAAGCAGAAAAACTTGTAGGTCCGCTGTTCCAAGGTTTTTAATTTAGCTTACGCGAAATTTGATCAGCTTTGACTTCTTTGGCGATCCGAAACAAATATAACCAAACATTTGATTGATCTGGTGAAACAGTTGTAATCGCGATTGAAAAAAAAGCGTGCTTTCTGGTTTTAGTAAAAGGGGCTGTTGATTTTTTTTTGGGTTGAATTGGACTTCAAGTCAATCTCGGATCGATGCCAACACGTTTGGCTCATTTCTGAGTGCAAGAATTAATGTTCATCAACTTTGCGACGGTTATTTGGAACTCAGTCTTTAACTGTCAATAAAAAAAAAAAAAAAAAAAAAAAAAAACCTAAATTCCCCCCAACATTTTTTTTTTAAATCATTTATTTGTACAGGCTCAATCGAATCAACTTTACAGAGCCAAGTTTTCATATTTATATACATCAATTATCTTAAAACTAATGTTAAGGGGATAGAACCGATTACTCGCGGCCGTCTCGAGGTTAATAGGAATAACAATTGTATGGATGGGAAGATAGGCGGGAATTTGAAGTGTGGTTTACAAAGCACGTTTATTTTAAATTCGGAATTGGCTAAAAACTTATAACTATACAACTTTAGGTTTTCTTTTGACTTGAACATTTTTGAGAATGAAAAAAAAACACACAAACACAGAAAAAAAAACTTAAAGTAAACATACAGGTTAAACTAACTACAATCTAAGGCTAATGTTAGTCAAAAACACATAAATGAGTTTCATAAACTCCAGATCACGTACAGCCAAAATATCTCGAACCGGTACATTGGGTTGTCTACCTCGAGCCCGAAGGGAATCATAAAGCTCAGATCTGACTCCACGATGCTCAGCACATGACCAAATAATGTGATCTGCGTCCTGGTAACCTTGTCCACATTCACAGAGATTGCTGTCGCTCAGCCCAACACGGTATAAATGAGCGTTCAAAGAATAATGATTGGACATGAGGCGAGACATCACACGAATGAAGTCTCGACCCACATCCATCCCTCCAAACCAAGATTTCTTCGACACCTTTGGGATGATAGAATGTTGCCATCGCCCCAAATCTCCTTTACTCCATTTATACTGCCAGCTGACGAGTGACTGTTGACGAAAAATAGTAAAAAATTCATTAAAGGCGATTTGTCGATCATAAATATCGCCTTCTATAGCGCCCACCTTTGCAAGCGAGTCCGCTCTCTCATTGCCCAGAATTGAACAATGAGATGGGACCCATACAAAGGTGATGATAAAATAACGCGAAGATAAAGCACTTAGAAGCTCCTGTATTTTCATGAGAAAATACGAGGAGTGCTTTACCGGCCTCAAGGAGCGAATAGCCTCTATAGAACTGAGACTATCCGTGAAAATGAAATACTGATCCGGTGTTAGTGAGGCAACAATTTCTAGCGTAAAGTGTATTGCCGCTAATTCAGCGACATATACGGAACAAGGAGCTTGAAGTTTACGATTGGCGCTATAAATTTCATTAAATATACCAAAGCCTGCTGACTCCTCTATCAATGATCCGTCAGTGAAGAACGATTTAGTGGAATCAACTTGGCCAAAATTTGCAGCAAATATTACCGGAGCAATCATAGGACGATGATGCTCTGGGATAAATCAAAATGAACCGAATTATCGAAGTCGGAGAAGCAAACACGATTGGAAATATTCGGCGAAGGGCTGACATCCTGTGTTATGTACAAATGGTACAAAGTCATGAAGCGAGTTTGAGGATTCAACTCGAGAAGCTTCTCAAAGTTTTCGATTACCTGGGGATTCATAACTTCACACCTGGTGAGGAGCCGGAGAGATAACTCTGTAAACCGATCCGAGAGTGGCAACATGCCAGCCAGCACTTCAAGACTCATGGTGTGAGTCGAGTGCATGCAACCTAACGCGATACGAAGACACCGATACTGAATACGTTCCAGTTTTATGATGTGCGACCGAGCCGCTGACTGAAAACAAAAACTACCGTATTCTATAACCGACAAAACCGTTGTCCGGTACAACGTTAGAAGATCTTGCGGATGCGCTCCCCACCAGGTCCCGGTAATTGTTCGAAGAAAGTTGATCCTTTGCTGGCACTTTCGCTTCAGATACTCAATGTGGGATCTCCAGGTGCACTTTGAATCGAACCAGACCCCAAGATATTTAAAGGACATAGAATGAGTTATCGGCTCACCCCAAATTTGAATCTTCGGTTGTGCAGGGTTATGTTTCCTTGAAAAAACTACCAACTCAGTTTTCTCCGTAGAGAATTCGATACCTAGCTCTAGAGCCCAAGTAGACAAATTGTCTAAGGTATCCTGTAAGGGTCCTTGCAGATCGACCCCATTGGGTCCCGTGACAGACACTACGCCGTCATCTGCAAGTTGTCTCAACGTACAGTTGTCACTTAGACAACTGTCAATGTCTTTGACATAAACATTATACAAAAGAGGGCTTAAACATGATCCCTGGGGGAGACCCATGTAGCTAAATCGGGAAGCTGTAGAGGTTCCATGAGAGAAGCTCATATGTTTCTCTGACAGCAAATTGTACAAAAAATTATTCATTAATGGTGAAAAGCCAGAAGCGTGGAGTTTATCTGAAAGAACTTCAACGGATACTGAATCAAAAGCCCCCTTGATATCCAAGAATACAGAAGCCATTTGCTCTTTTTTAGCAAAAGCTAACTGAATATCTGTGGAAAGCAACGCGAGACAGTCGTTCGTTCCCTTACCCCTACAGAAACCATATTGAGTATCTGAAAGCAGGTGGTTTGTCTCAACCCATTTGTCCAGGCGAAAGAGGATTATTTTCTCTAACAGCTTTCGAATACAAGATAACATCGCGATGGGTCGATAGGAGTTGTGGTCGGACGCGGGTTTACCAGGTTTTTGAATGGCAATAAATCTCACCCGTCTCCAATCATCCGGTACAATGTTGAGTTCCAGAAACTGATTAAACAAGTTCAACATGCGCCTCTTAGCGACGTCTGGGAGGTTCTTAAGCAAGTTGAACTTGATCCTATCAGCCCCTGGAGCCGTATTGCCACACGAAAGGAGTGAGAGAGAGAACTCTACCATTGAAAAAGGTTGGCTGTTCTCATCTATCGAATTCGTGGTTTCGCGAGGAATCATCCGTGCCGGCACAGAATCTGGACAAACTTTTCGCGCGAATTTGAGGATCCATTGGTCCGAGTACTCTTCGCTCTCGTTGTTCGTAGTTCGGTTACGCAATCTTCGCGCCGTGTTCCAAAGAGTACTCATCGACGTCTCGCGCGATAGCCCGTCTACGAATCTTCGCCAGTAACCGCGTTTCTTTGCCTTGATGAGGCTCTTAAGTTCGCGTTCGAGAGCCGTGTATACTTCGAAGTGTTCCACGTCTACGGAAAGCTTTAAACGCGTCGGACTTTTTACGGTAAACCTCGGTGCATTGCTGATCCCACCATGGAGAAGGAGGTTTCCTACGAAATGACGTTTCTGGAACTGGTCGAGTTTGAGCTTGAAGCGCGCTGTCTAAGATCAGGTTGGAGAGGAAGTTATATTCCCCCAGCGGTGGAAGCTCTTCTACCGTCGTTACGGTTTCCTCTACTGCTGTCCTGAACTTTGTCCAATCGATGTAACGGGTAAGATCATACGCGACGTTGATGGATTCCGACGGATTGAACCCGGTGGCAATCGAAATTTTCATGGGCAAGTGATCACTACCGTGGGGATCTTGAATCACATTCCATGTGCAATCCAACGATAATGAATTCGAACAAAGTGTGAGGTCTAATCTACTGCCAAGTGAGGATGGACCAGCCAAACGTGTTACTTCTCCATTGTTAAGAACTGTCATATTGAAGTTGTCACAGAGGTCATATAACAAGGAATACCGGTTGTCGTCGTACAGTTCTCCCCAGCCTGTACCGTGAGAGTTAAAATCTCCCATGATCAACCGCGGAGCAGGAAGAACCGAACAAATATCTGAAAGTTGTTTTTGGTTTATTGAGGCTCTAGGAGGAATATATACAGAAGCAATGCAAAGGCTTATATTTTTAATAACAGCCTGACACGCGACAACTTCAATACCTGGAATTAAAGGAAAATTCACTCTATAGAAGGAGTAGCACTTTTTGATCCCCAAAAGTACTCCTCCTCCACGTGAATCCCCACGATCAAGACGAATAATGTTGAAATCATGAAACGGAAGATCGATTTCGGGAGAGAGCCATGTTCCACAAATAGCAAATGCATCACAACCGGTATTGTGAGCTAAAAATTTAAAAGATTCCAATTTAGGAATAAGACTTCGACAATTCCACTGCAGAACAGCGATCAAATCCATGACCTCATTTGGAAAATCATCCATCGAAGGAAATGATAGCTGCAAGGAGGGGCCACTTAATTGTCAATTGCTTCAAGAAAGTCTTCACTGTGCGACTGTGGACAATGTTATCAAATGAGAACAGCCCAGTCGAGGAAGGGGCTTCTGTTCTTAAAATCGAGGCATCAGGGGTTTTGGATGTCCCCGGAAGAGATGGAAAGTTCTGGGTGTAGTTAGTCCTACGGAATCCAGGTGGAATTGGATTTTCCTTCTTTCCACCTTTGCTTGAAATGGGCTGTCTGATTTCGGGCTTCTGTTCAGCAACTTTCCGTGGGCGGACGCGTCTTCGCTTCCGTGAAGCACCTTCCGGAAAACTGACTGATGTTCCCTCTTCAGCAAAATCAAAGTCAGACTCGTCATCTGACAGAGGAGCAAAGGGATTTGTATTGGCATTGGGTGATGGGGAGGCTTTTTTCACCATTTCGGCGAAAGATTGCCTAGAACGTTGTTTAAGCGAGCGTTCTAATTTTTCCCCGCGTTGTTTGTTCGCCGGGCACGACGAGAGAGCATAAGGAGGAGAGCCCTTGTAGAAAGCGCATTTTAGTGTGCTATCAGCGCAGGCACCATCCTCGTGTTTCTCCCCGCAATTGGAGCAGCGTGCCTTATTGCCGCAATGGGAGGTCGTATGTCCCATTTGCTTGCATTTTTAGCAGATCATGACCCGAGGTACGAACAACCGCACAGGTAGTCGAAGTTTTCCCAACTCGACGTATTGAGGGAGGGCTGAACCAGAGAAGGTCACACGAAACGTGTCTGACGGTGTAAACTTCTTTTCACCCTTAGTGATCGATACTGTGCCAAGTCTTTTCACATCCAGTATCTTCACTGGAGAAAGCAGGTGGTTCTTAAATCGACCAACCCCCTGTTTCAGCAGGATCTCAGGGTTCACACTCGTTTCGGTGACCACACCTTCAATTTCAATACCCCGAGCTGGGATATACACCCGATACTCGAGTTTAAAAAGCTGAGAGACAGCAATCTCATTAGCTTGCTTAAGGTTGGACACAACGACCCGAAGTTTATTCGGTCTCACTTTTATTATTTCGGTCACGGCCGAGAATCGCTTCGTCAGATCGTTGGAGATCTGATATACAGGGGATGATCAAAAAGGAGAAGACTAGCAAAATTTTGTCCAGATTCAAAGTGATACAGTTCGGTAAATAATAAACCGTTTTTGATGAAACTAGAAGCGTTCGACGGGTAATTTATTCTAGTTTCAGCATGTTTATTCAAAATTTGATTTGACTTCCGGCACCGGAGATATCACGGATACTTTGAGGTTATGTCAAACGTGCTAATTTTCTGCAGCTCGTTATTTTTTATGTTACTTGAAAATCGGAAATATTATATTTTTCTCAGAAACAAGAATTCATAACAAGTCTATCAGTGGTTAACGATCGTGAATCGGCCCATAAACAACCGAGATATGGCAATTTCCGTAAAATGTAGTTTTTTACCCAATTGCCTGACACTTCTTATGTTGAAAAACTCCTTTTTAATTTATCTGTAACTCTGCGTACCCTTAACCAAATTAGATGCAACTTTTTCTATACGATTACAAATTTATCCTAGTTTTTGGAAGAGTAGCGGACATTTCGTTATTTTCCGTAGCTCCGGATTCATTATCGGGAATCGTGAAGGAAGTACCCTACCAGTGTAATGGCCAGAGTTAGAACTGTATCAAACCTGGCTTGCGACATATCAAACTTCATGATTTTACAAACCAATACCACTGGTAGTCAACCTGAGAGTATTCTTTCACATTGGCCACACTTGGTGACGTTCCGGATTCCGGGTTCCCCCAGGGAAGTGGCCAGATTTCGAATGATGTCAAACTCTGGCTTGCGACACATCAAACTTCATGATTTTACAAACCAATACTGCTGGTGGTCAACCTGAGAGTATTCGGTCACATTGGCCACACCTGGTGACGTTGCGGATTCCGGGTTCCCCCGGGGAATTGGCGAGATATAGAACGATTCCAAACTATGGATTGCGACACATCAAACTTCATGATTTTACAAATCAAGATTACTGGTGCTCAACCTGAGAGTTTTCGGTCACATTGGTCAGACCTGGTGACGCTCCGGGATCCGGGTTCCCCAAGGGAAGTGGCTGGATTTAGAACGATGTCCAACCTGGCTAGCAACACATCAAACTTCATGATTTTACAAACCAATACCACTGGTGGCGAATCTGAGGTTTCTATTGTGGGCATCAGGATTCAATGGCAAATTATTCAAACATAGTTTCGAAAATATATAAAAGTTCGGATATGCTAACAATAATTCAGTTGTTTTGATTAGATAGATCGTTTCAAAGGAAAATCGCGTTTAATAAGGCGTGGGTCCACCATTCGCATTCAAAACGGCTAGGATACGCCTAGGGATGGAATCGTACAATTTTCGGATTGTTTCGATAGGTATTTTATACCACTCGTCGATCAAAACCTTCTCTAACGCTTTTAGAGACGATGGTGGTGGAAATACACTTCTCACGCGTGCTTCTAATGTAGACCAAAGTGGCTCGATAATGTTGAGGTCTGGTGACTGTGCTGGCCAATCAAGGTGATGAAAGTCTGTGTCATGCTCTTCGTACCACGCCTTTATGATTTGAGCAGTGTGGATTGGAGCGTTGTCATCTTGGAAGATTCCTCTGCCATCAGGAAAGATGGTCTTCATCATTGGCAGCACCTGTTGGGCAATTGTGTTATTTTAAGTATATTGTGAAGGTTTTCTAAAAAATACCTGGTCATCCAATATTTCTTGATAATCTTTGGCCTTTATTTTTCCCTTCATAGCAACTAAAGGCCCAAGAGAATGCCACGATATTGCACCCCATACCATAACTGACCCCCCGCCATGTTTAACGGTTGGCAGAAGGCAGCCAGGGTTGTAGGCTTCTCCAGGAGTACGCCATACGTACACTCGACCTGTAGTTGGAAACAAGGTAAAAGATGATTCGTCCGACCACACAACTTGGTTCCATTGATCTGGCGTCCATTCCTTATGATCCTTGCACCAGCGCTTCCTGTTTACCGCGTGTTGCGGTTTTATTAGCGGTTTAGAAATGGCCGCACGAGCGTAAAGATTCATGTCGTGCAGCTCCCTTCGGACAGTTGATGTAGAAACTGGTTCTTGAAGCGCATTGTTCAAAGCAGCAGTTGCTTTAACAGCACTAATGCGTCTGTCTGCTTTGACTATGCGCTTCAACGAACGTTGCTGCCGATCATCCATCTTCTGCTTCCGTCCACAGCGATGTTTTTCCATGTTTTTTATATTCCGACATTATCCGGCAAACTGTGGCCCTGGCAACACCAACCAGTTTGCATGTTTCAGCGATCGAAGCACCGGCTTCTCGAGCACCGACTATACGGCCCCGTTAAAATTCCGTAAGCTCTAATGGCATTTCGAACTGCACACTTCAGCACTTAACCTTGATTTGTCCCATGCGCAAGCACTCAATCCTGTCACCTTTTGTCTTCTTCTATGCAAACATGTACACTAGGGTGCCAATGGCATGTATGGGAAAAAATTGACCATCGAATTTCAAAAACGGGTAGTGCTCAAAAGTTTCGTCTCCTCAAAAAAAGTCCCCATGCAAAATTTGAGCTCAATCGGACTTCGTTAAGTGTTGGACCAAAGCGGTCAAAGTTTGACATTTTTGAAACACGAAAAATTTCCCAAGGGGGGGGGTACGTGAAAATTCCGAAATCGATTTTTTGTTTTTGATGCCAAATGTCTTAGAAATGCATGAAACGTCGAGATCTGGTGTTATCTCGAAAAAAATTTTTTTGAAAAAAATTGACTTTTTGGGACTTAGAATTTTTTGAGGTGGAGGAGTGAAATGAATTTGATATGGAGGATTTGAATTCAATTGCTGAGATATCCATGGCAATAGTACTGAAACATGTCTTATATCATCGTTGGCAACTGCTAGCATATTATATGTGATATTTCATTAGGGTGGTTCACTTGTTTTGCATTAGGGTGGTCCATTTTATAGAAAAATAAAAAAATAAGATAATAGTATCAAAACATCTCTTATATAATCGTAAGCCATTATCAATATTAAATATATGATATTTCATTAGGGTGGCTCAGTTATTTTCCATTAGGGTCGTTAAGAACAATAAAAAATATTTCCAGCAAATTTAAACGCTATCACTCATGGGCCCGGCGCGGCGCTAGGCCCGCCCGGGTAATATTTTGAAATGATTGCTTGGGTTTTGTATGTGAGCATTCTCACTATGCTGGCACGGCACGCCCAGCACGGCACATCAGCGTAGTGAGAACAGTCACATACAAAATCCAAGCAATCATTTCAAAATATTACCCCGGCGGGTCTCGCCCCGCGTCGGGCCCGTTGTAATGCGAATAGCGCTTTAACCAGTCAATATTTTTCGTATAGGTTAAAACCATTAAGCTTTCTCACGTCTATCATCTTTCTCTTCCAAGCAGGTAGAAAGAATAGATTGTTTACATACGAAAAAAAAAAAAAAAAAACGTATGAAAACAATCCTATTCTTTCTACGTGCTTGAAAGAGAAAGATGATAGACGTCAGAAAGCTTAATGATTTCTCACAAAACTTTTCAATATTACCTATCTTACAATGAGAAATTCGCTTCTTTCGTTCTTTTTCATTAATTAGTGCATCAATATAATAATTTCAACCGATTTCTATCCACAGACTGTAAGATTAGCGTACGGACTACCAAAGAGAATTATTTACTAGAGACGCTCTCTTTGTGGTCCTTTTGGAAACTTTTGCGAGACTTACATTCGGAATGCGACGCTTCTTTAAGGTGAAACAGATCGGTGCCCTCGTCTAATACTAATCTTAGAGATTAAGCATTGTGCATCAGTGAGTTTCTTATTTCTGTTTTGCACCGTCGTTGCAAGCTAAGATTAAAAATTTCAGAGTTATCTATCCTACATTTACCGAATATTGTAGAGTGGGAAGTCTTCGACTGCAACCTAATTAACAATTTTGACCGAGTAAACGTTTATTCAGCTGTTTATATGAGAAAGAAGAGTTTAGTCAGCTAAAATTGTTTGTTGGACCCCTAAGATGGGGAACTATCTCATTAATACGGTATTTGCAGATATAACTAACCTTTTCAATGGTTGTGACAAAAGACACGTAACGAAAGGGAGGGAACGGTATTGTGATATTTCCAAAATTCATGTTGCTAGGTTTTTGGTACATTGCATCGCATATATTTTCTTAAATTACATCTGATTTTTTTGAACTTTTATACATTGTTCGATGTTCTTCAACTAAGTGCAAAATAAACTGTTTCTGATCTTCATCCGTTGACAATTTCGAATTATATGTTTTGATTAATGCAATACCTCGTTCTGCATTGTCATTTACTACTTCCAAGCTTTTAATTCGTTTAATGGCATTTTCATATTCTTGTTTGCTATTCCACTGCGTAATATCAGTTTCCAACAATGATTCCGGAATCTCTAGAGCACATAACAAGTTTTTAGTATGCTGACTGCCTTGAACAAATGAGTGCAGCTGTAGTGTTGAAACGTCGTTTGATTCGACTATGGATTTAGCACACACATTTGTTTTGTTAGCTGAAAATAAAAATATTGTTAGAAATATAATGTTCTGCGTACATCGAATTGAACAAAATAATTACCTGATGTATGTAAGGCATCAATATATTTTTTTTTATCTGCGATATCCACGTTTCATCAAATAAACACAAACCGATGAGATTGCCATCCAAATACTGCAGATGTTTCAAGAACCCTTTATATACTGCTTTGGCAACTTCTTCGTCAACAGCTTCGTAGATTTTAAGCGATTTTATCAAATTAAGGTCATTGTTTGCAGACATTGCAGCACACGTAGACAGAAACCAGTTTTTCAAATATACTTTTACAATGAATACATTAAATCGTGCTAACTGTTGTTGAGTTGCCTTAGGTAACGCAAAAGTGTGTCGGTAAAGGAACATTTTTAGTGAATAAATAATTTTTGCCATCCATCTTGCATTATGGAAAGCACCAGGAGCTCTAATTTTAAAATGTTCTTTAATTTTTCCACCCAAAAATATAAGCGTAAGCTGAATAACTTCGCGATAATCTTCGCGGTGATGTTGTTCTTTTAATTGTCGCTCAAAAAAATTCAAGAGATCCACCCTCTCGTTGGCTGTTATTGATGATTTAACGAATACATCATTAACACCAGAATGGTATGAGCTCTTTTCTAAACGGTGCCATTCCGTCTGAAACCGCTTAAAAATCTCAACATTTGGAGATTGTGCAGTTTCAAATTGTAGTGCCTTGAATGCCTTGCCAACTAACAGCTCGTGTATGTGATGTCTACAGGGAAGTCCAATCAGCTGTCTTTTAAACATTTTGTCAAGATGTTGACACGCTCCTTTCTTTCGACCAGTGTTTGACGCAGTGGTATCAAATGATGTAAACATAACCCTAAAACACGGAATAACGGTATAATTTAAAAATTATCAATAATAATATTGAAACTAATAGAAATTACCTGTCTTCAAGATCCCAATCGACAACTGCATTGTACACCGCTTCTGCTTGTTCTATTCCTGTTGAATTTTGGATGGGAGGAACAGCTAACAGCTTACGGATGCCTTCACCAGATACAACTATAGCCAATCGTTCAGTTTTGGGGGTGGCTTTAGACGACAATATACTAGGAAGCAGTTTTGAATCCCAATGAACTGTTAAGTTAACCTGTGGCTTAAATGTTGCTCTCAGCTCGTTCTGCTTTTGCACACGAATTTCTTTTTCTTGAATTCCTAATGGACTCTTTGTTTAACACTAATGTTGAAACGTCGTGCCCCAATGATTTCGCTATAGATGATATTAGAAATACCGCATTTCGATCACTCACTTTGCAGCGGTCCAAAGCAGCAGCCACATCGACAGTAATGACATTTTTTAATGGTGATTTAGAAGTTGAAGACGATTTGGAAGGACCTAGAAGAAAATTTAAGAATCAATCGTTTGTTAACCACGAAAAACATTTTAAAACATATTTGAAATTAATTCAATTTACACTTACCCGGTATCTGAAAATCTTCGCCGATAGTACTGATAGAAGGAACGGACTCACTCTGGGTTTGAGATGAGGACTCGAAATCACTAGCAGTTAAATTTTTTCTTTCCTGTAGACTTGCTTCTTCCTGCTCACTTGTTCGTGGATTAGTCTCTGTTGTCGCCTCTGCTGTTTCTTCCTCCTCAAAATCACTACACGAGATAGTTGCCGTTGGAAAAGACTCACTTGTTGTTGGAAGAGTTAGTTCTCGTTGTTCTTGCAAATACCGATATGCTTTTCTTTCTACTTTATTCTTCGGTTTATACCTCTTCCCGATATCGAAAAGGTTCTGCAATGAATCAGAGAAATCCTTTCTCTTCTCAATTTCTCTCGCCGACATTCTTAGCTTGCGCTTCTGCAAGATTTTCCAAGTTTCGTAGTACCGCAAGATTTTATGTTGCACTGTCCTGTCGTCGAGCAAATGGTTCAAATGCTTTTTATTCCATGATACTTTCAAAGCTTGTATTGTTAATTGTGCACTTGGTTTAGTCTTTTGCTTCTCTGCTCGCAAATGAAACATGAATTTCCGGAAAACTTCGTTGTAAATCCTTGTAGGCAAATTCGAAGATTCGGGGAACAAAGGTAGGTATTTTCCAACTAGCCGAATATCCTCCATTTTGAAAAACAAAAAACTGTTGACTAGACCGCGGTTCCTCGTTCAAATATAAAAATACTGAATGAGTAAAACTAAAAATAACAATTCCTTATATACCAAATGTGTGGCCATTTCATTACCTACTCAGTCTTTCAAAACTGCTCGCTTGGGACGTATTCGTTGCCTACGGGTAGCTTATATTTTGTTTGGGTAGATAACACTTCAGAACAAAAAGCATTCGAAGCAGACGTTGTCACTACCGAAGCGCGTATACCACAGCAAGCGGCAGGTAACGTACTTTTGTTTTGATCCCCTATAACGTACCTACTTGTGTTTCTCGGAAATGAAGCAGTCCAAGGCCAAGAACCTCTTTAGAAAAGATAAACAAAAAACTTTTGTTGCACTTCGTAGTCGCCTATCAAGCTATTGTAATAATTTGGGTACATCAAAAATCGTTTTTTTTCCTTATTTTTGTCCATATTTTGGTAACGGCACATTTTTGTTAACTATTAAAAAAAACATAATAAAAATATCTTAACGAAGTGTAGTATGCCAAAAAAGAATCATGGTTTCAAACTATACAAAAAATATTGACTGGTAAATTTGCTGGAAATATTTTGTTGCTTTTAATTTCCAACTCAAAGGACCACCCTAATGGAAAATAAATGAACCATCCTAATGAAATATCATATATTTAATATTGATAATGGCTTACGATTATATAAGAGATGTTTTGATACTATTATCTTATTTTTTTTATTTTTCTATAAAATGGACCACCCTAATGCAAAACAAGTGAACCACCCTAATGAAATATCACATATAATATGCTAGCAGTTGCCAACGATGATATAAGACATGTTTCAGTACTATTGCCATGGATATCTCAGCAATTGAATTCAAATCCTCCATATCAAATTCATTTCACTCCTCCACCTCAAAAAATTTCTAAGTCCCAAAAAGTCAATTTTTTTCAAAAATTTTTTTTTCGAGATAACACCAGATCTCGACGTTTCATGCATTTCTAAGACATTTGGCATCAAAAACAAAAAATCGATTTCGGAATTTTCACGTACCCCCCCCCCCCCTTGGGAAATTTTTCGTGTTTCAAAAAAGTCAAACTTTGACCGCTTTGGTCCAACACTTAACGAAGTCCGATTGAGCTCAAATTTTGCATGGGGACTTTTTTTTGAGGAGACGAAACTTTTGAGCACTACCCGTTTTTGAAATTCGAAAAGTCGTTTTTTTTTGGCACCCTAATGTAAAAAAAAAAAAAAAATTTTTATTTCTCCCCCCCCCCGCCGTGCCCCCCCCCCCAAATTTTTTTTATTTTTTTTTTTAATTTTTTTTTTTTTTTTTTTTTAGATTTTTTTTTTTAAAAATATAAATTTTTTTGTTGCCCGCCCCGGGGTGTTACCATCTTCAAAACCCCCCCCCCCCCCCGGGGGACCCGGAATCCGGAACCTCACCAAGTGTGGCCAATGTGAAAGAATACTCTCAGGTTGACTACCAGTGGTATTGGTTTGTAAAATCATGAAGTTTGATGTGTCGCAAGCCAGGTTTGATACAGTTCTAACTCTGGCCATTACACTGGTAGGGTACTTCCTTCACGATTCCCGATAATGAATCCGGAACTACGGAAAATAACGAAATGTCCGCTACTCTTCCAAAAACTAGGATAAATTTGTAATCGTATGGAAAAAGTTGCATCTAATTTGGTTAAGGGTACGCAGAGTTACAGATAAATTAGAAAGGAGTTTTTCAACATAAGAAGTGTCAGGCAATTGGGTAAAAAACTACATTTTACGGAAATAGCCATATCTCCGTTGTTTATGGGCCGATTCACGATCGTTAACCACTGATAGACTTGTTATGAATTCTTGTTTCTGAGAAAAATATAATATTTCCGATTTTCAAGTAACATAAAAAATAACGAGCTGCAGAAAATTAGCACATTTGACATAACCTCAAAGTATCCGTGATATCTCCGGTGCCGGAAGTCAAATCCAATTTTGATTAAAGATGCTAAAACTAAAATAAATTCCCCGTCGAACGTTTCTAGTTTCATCAAAATCGGATAATTATTCACCGAACTGTATCACTTTGAATCTGGACAAAATTTTGCTAGTCTTCTCCTTTTTTATCATCCCCTGTACATTAAGAGGTTTCGTTTTGGGCTGAAAATAGACAACCTATGGGCCAGCTGAACTATCTGGATAAACACGTGATCGGGTAACTTTATGAGCTACCCCATCATTCTGCGCCATAGATGATTCATCTTCCGATAAGTCATCCATGGCTCGTTCGTGGGAGCTTATGATGCTCAATCACTAACGCAATTATATGCAATCAATCACAGATAAACAAACTAAACCTAAGCACACTCTCTCACACACTCACACACACAATAAAATTAAAATGTATTCAGGAGAAACAAAAACTTAGCTTATATGTATCACTGATCTGCTGCAGCCGGTCAACGAATGTGCTGCTGCTGCCGAGCGACGATGTGTGGCCGCTTGTACGGGCTAGACGTGGAGCTCAGCGATAATGAGAATGATGACGATGATGAAGACGTTGGTCGGTGGTGGTTGGCAGATGAACGATTGCACGCTACACACGATGGACGAGCCGTCAATAGATGCGGAGCAATATGGCTATTCGATTGCTAATTGCAATTAATAGCGTCGTTGCACTGATTAACACACGTTTGCTTCTTCAGAAAAAGTAAAACTCGATATCAACTGCGATGAGGACACTATCGAGAAAAAAAAACTGCACTTGGAAACAACGCGTGACAAACTTCCAAAGCAATGGAGAGCGGACACAACGAACCGCACCGTTCGCTTGTTCACTGGACAATGACTAACAACACTTTCTTTTCATATGAAAGTGACTCTTCACTCCGAGAGCCTCATTTTCTTCTTAACATCTTCAACAATTGGGTTGTTTTGACATAAAGTGTACCACAGTATTTTACATAGAACCGCTTATATACAGTAGCGCCAAAAGCATGCTGTGGTGGATACAATACAAAACATTCTGATTGATCCACTTAAACATATTTTCATGATTCAACTTCATTATGATATGACTATGGGAATTCCTTGGGCACTGGCAAAACCTTGAGGTGTTTTAACTTCAACTACCAGGTCCCAGGGCTGGATTTTGGAAAGAAACACACTAGTGTTGCCAGATCAGTGGTAATGCAGCCTAAAAGTGCTTCTGAAGTTTCTCTAATGGTTCTTATCGATGAACATTATAATTTGGAGATGGTGATCAATGGTCAAGTACAGTTTTTGCAAATAGTTGAAATGTTGTATTTGATCATATAAACTCAGTTAAAAAGCTGAAACAGTTTAGTATCACAAATCAGCACACATTTGGAAGGCATTACCACCACATAGGGGAGCTGTTCCATTATTCATCTCATGATTCATTGTACATACTGATTGGAAATGTGGGTTTGATGTATGAATCAATCGATTCCTTCTGTTATTGAGTTAGCTTGGTTTCAACAACAAATAAAAATAAATAAAATTAACAAGAAATAAAAAGTAAGAAATCCGATGGTTATGTGTTAATATTTTGTTTTCGATTAGCACGAATCGAAGGGTGTAGAGATGAAAATGGGATTGGTAACCCTAGATACTGTACTTGTATCGAGGTCTTTTATGGTGAAGCGATTTTGCTTATATATACACACACACACAAGAACAATGTTGTTGGTTATCTATCAACATGCACTCGTCTGGGAACATATTGATCCGGAATACCTCATACCAGCTTGTCGAAAGTATACCGATTGAAGAAATTACGTAATGCCCACTTGGACTTGTAAACGTAACACTGACTGAGTAATTAAATAACATAAAGAGACGCAACGACCTCTCAAACTCTTTTAAAGGAAACTTCTCTCTCCGGAGTCCCATCAGTAAACCATAAAAAATATACTTTTGGAACTACTGAATCTTTTAATATCAGACATTACTAAAACTGGTAGAATTCAAATATCTCCACGACATAGTTAGTGACAACTTATTTCTGATTCGAGAAAACTGCTTAAAAAGACTTTCGCAGCAACTAAATGACGAACTAAACTACAAAAGATTGAAGAAAACACACTAACAAACTAAATAACAAAAAGACGAAACGACACCATACAAAACAGTAGACATGAACATGACTGAGAGAAAGGTGAAGCAAACTTGAATATGTAACACCTTTTGAGGCAGTGTCAACAGGGTCTCTATGGAAGACATGATCCTTGCACGGCTGGTGAAATGCTTCAAAAGGAATTAAGTTGTATCATTCTAACGCACAAGAAACAATACAATAGCTTCTTACTTTTGGTTCGAGAAAACTGCTTTGGGAGACTCTCATAGCACATAATTGATACACTTCACGAACTAAACTACAAAACACTGGGAAAATTACGAAACGTCGTATTAAACTTGCTAACGTAACACTGACTAACAAAATAACAAAAAGACAATTGAAAAAACAGACGAAACGACTCAAAATTCTCAAACGTGGCTCCTTCCGAGTCATTTGCAACAGCGTCTTCTTGGACGACATGTTCCGTGTACGGCTGACAAAATGATTCGAAAGAATTTACGCAACGATATCATCAAAGGCCTGGCCAAGAGGTTTCTACTCTATTCAGATTCCCGCCAGTAAACCTTCATAAAAAAATATATATATCACTATGGGACTTCAGTGCTTGTTCCTTACCAGTTTCTTAAGATGGTCAGGTTGCGTTACGAAAACGTATTATTATCCTCCATTAGCGTTGTACATAATGGAACAGTAATGAGTATGGGCCTTGCTAAATCTTTGACATTAGATTAGGATTTCTTAGGTGTTTAAGTGGCGAACCAGCCCAGGAGGCTGAAAGCCACTCTAATAAAGAAATAAAAAAAAAATTCTTAGATGTCATCAGCACAACAAGGTCACACGGGGGATATTATGCTGCTCAATTGTCTCTTTTCAGCACATTATATTCGTGTTGGTTATCAATTAGTGCCTTAGTCTTTTGCCTTCCAAACGTATTACTATATTTGGTTGGATCAATGTTTGTAGTCGAAAATTTTCTCTTCATAAAATTGTTTAAAAGCGAACTGTTGCCTCATAGTAATGGGGCTAAAGTTTGCACTAGCCCAGCAACGCATTTGTGACAACTTACGAATATAGTATGTGAATATTTTAACCTCCATCCCTATTTTCGGGACACTAGATGTCACACGACAAGTCTAAACGTTATGGAAACACGACATGACTAAACGTTATGGAATGGAGTAAACTAGTGGAAACTCATCGAGAATGGTATCTCACATGTATCCGTCGAACCATTCTGAACGGCCGTTGTGAGAATATCACCATGAAAAGTTCACATGCGCATGTCATGTTACCAATTTTTAATGCTTCTCTCCTTTCTCCAATTCTCCTCCCTATCCCATGGCCGCGAGCGGTACATTGTGAGTCTCGATATGCGCTACTGAAGTCAGCTCTTCAAAAGCAGAAACATCGAGACGACCCTGCAGCAAAGTGGGGTTGAAGCAGTAAGTGGGGAATGGTATATAAGCCTAACCAATTTGACCAGCCAAACTTTCTAACACAAGCTTCAAGGTAAGATGATTTCAAAATCAAGGTAAGAAAATCATATAATTTCTCTAAATTTTGCATATATTTATATAGCACCATATGCTGGGATAGGGACCATCAGAGCACCCGATTGAAGCGATTTGGATAGGAAGAGTGGGACTGCCAACTTCATGTTGTTAACGTTTCGTGAATAAAGGGCGGGCTCTTCTCCCCATCTATTTAGTGGGACTTTTTACTAGGCGGGGCTCGGTTTTGTTGTGGTTTCTGCGAACTTGTTTCTGGACGGAGATTCTCTTTAGACCCCTGTAGCTCTGGGATGCTGCGTTAGTGTATCTGCTTACGGGCTCACAATACGTTTTTGGCCCTTCATACAGGGATACGATGAAACATTTACCACAATGCAACCTTGATCAAACCGTTTAATTAAAACAGTCCAGTGCTGTAGGTAATTGCCTTGCTACATTAGATAGTAGTTCACATCATCATCATCACTAGATGTCACATGACAAGTCACTGATTAGTCATGAAATTGATTCATGCTTATTTTTATATACTGATTTTCAGAAGCATTTTCAACACTAATAAAACACCAGAAGATATAAGAATTTTTCATCAACCCAAACAACATAAAGATGATGAGAAGACATAAGTCATAATATTAAATTGTTGTTTTATAAATATTTTTTTACTGTAAATAGTTATTATATTGCTATATACAATCATCGGCAATATAAAGTGCCCACCTAATTCTTTCAACTTCTCTAAAAAACTTGATGGTTATATGAATAAAAACATCGAAATATTGTCAGGAGTTTTAGTTATTCTGTTCATTTTATTGTCATCCATAAAACACTTAGAAAAAGGAGAAAAAATTACTAAGCGTATAATTGTGTTAAATTTTAAAAAAAATCATTGTCAAAAAAAAGTGCCCGCTTCTGTAACTTTCCTATCGAAGATCAATCCAACGCGTTATCAAAAGGCGTTCAGTAATTTATGTGTCCTTCTTTTGCTTTTAGTACCATCTGCAGACGTTTCGGCATACTATCCACTAGGCTTTGCAGGTGCTGCGGATCAAGGTCGTTCCAGGCTTTCTCAAGGACATCGAAATAGTTGTGTTTGTTTGTTAATCTGGTTTTATCAACGCGGGCATCGAGAATGGCCCACACATCCGGGCTTAGTGGAGCCCATTCCATGGACTTGATTCGGCATGGACGAAAGAGAGACTTAGTTTTCTTTGCTGTATGCTTCGGGCCGTTCTCTTGCTGGAACACGAACTGATTTTCCAGCCCTGTTTGAATCAACAATACCTCAAGATTTTCTCGCAGAATGTTGATGTAGAAGTCTCCAGTTATAATCCCATCGATTTTCACATGAGCCCCCACTCCAGCCCAAGAAAATACCCCCAAACCATAACATAACCTCCCCATGCTTCACCGTGCCTTGAATATGTCGTTCCTAAAGCTCCTCTCCTGGTCTGCGCAATGCACGGTCACATTTTTTCTTATTGAAGAGTTCAAACTTGGAATCATCAGTCCACAGAACCTTCGTCCAGTACTCTATGGGCTTATCTGCATGCTCCCGAGCAAATTTTAGCCTTTTGACTTTATTAGCTTTGCTGATGAATGGCAACTTCCGGGCAAGCTTGTTTTTCAAATCATGCGATTCTCCGGCGGATTATTCGATCGGTTATTGGTGGCTGAAGAGTTTCCTGTATCTCCCTGACAGTATTTTTGGTTTTTTTTAATTTCCCGAACGATTTTGGTGTCCATTCTTTTATCCGTTTTGCGTTTTCCGCCACTGATCAAAACGTTTTGTACATCAACCAAATTTTTCCGACAGCTGCTTTGTTGATACCGTACTTTCCTGCGATAACCCGCTGCGATTCTCCATTTTTCACATCTCGAAACACCAGTTTACGGATACTTAAAGGAATTGATTTTGAAAGCACTGCGTTTTCCATAATTTCAACGAAAATTATATCAAAATAACGTGAACGTATTACAGAAGCTGAACGAATAAAATATTTATTTTGAACCCAAATGTCAAAACTCAACAAATTTCTAGTGAATGTTTTCAATAAAGTATGATTAAATCACCCATTTGAAAATATATCATGTGTTTCATTTGAGAAGTTGAAGTTTTTAGGAAGTGTTTGTTGAAATCATGAAGGGTATGCACTTTATTTTGCTGATAACTGTAACATATCATATTACATTGCAAACATACTGGGTTGGGAGAGGGCATCAGGGTATCACTCAAGCTGAAATTGGGCGATGGAGTGGTATGACAACCGGAGTCTAGGAGGGAATGAACAGTATCATTTTCTTTATCCTACAATTCGATTGTGATGCTGTGAGTTCTACTCCAACAGTTTCAGCAAGAATGCCGTGCTCTTCTTAACGAGCCATCCTGTAGAAAGCTTATTAAGTAATGCGAATTGGGTTATTCGATTTGTTGGATCGTATCGTTGGAAGAAGATTCTTATGTTTCCGCGGGTTTCGTGTAAGCGTCTCTGTTTACGGGTCCGCTCCCCAGTTTTTGGACCTTCATACAACGTTACTGTGAATTCAGACCGGTAACTCAAATCGATCTTGCTATTAAGTGAAGCTGCATACAAGACAAGGTCTTAGAAGGGATGTTGGCTATCTTACATACATACATACATACCAGATGCCACACGACATGTCACATTCTTTGATTCAACTCTGAACTTCCATGCGATAATGCAAATTTAGGCAAATATTACACAATCTAATCTATATATATAAAAATGGATTTCTGTCTGTCTGTCTGTCTGTCTGTCTGACCCTAATAGGCTCGGAGACTACTGAACCGATCGGCGTGAAAATTTGTATGCAGGGGTTTTTGGGGCCGGGGAAGGTTCTTAAGATAATAAGAGACCCCTCCCTCCTCTGTAAAGGGGGGTTCCCATACAAATGAAACACATATTTCTGCATAACTCGACAACTGATCAAGCAAAAGAATCCAAATTTAGCATGCGGAAGTTTTAGGAGGCAATAAATGTTTCTACGGTGGTTCGAGACCCCTCCTCTCTCTGGTAGGGGGGGCGGGGCTCCCATACAAATGAAACACAAGTTTCTGCATAACTCGAGAACTAATCAAGTAAATGGAACCAAATTTAGCATGTGGAGGTTTTCGAAGGCAAAAAATGATTCTATTGTGGTTTGAGACTCCTCCGCTCACTGAAAGAGTGGTCTCTCATACAAATGAAACACGAATTTCTGCATAACTCGATAAAAATTATAGCAAATGGAACCAAATTTGGCATGTGGAGGTTTTTGGAGAGAAATAAATGTTTCTAATGTGGTTTGAGACCCCTCCGCCTTCTAGAAGGGGAGACTCCCATAAAAATGAAACATAATTTTTAGCATAACTTGAGAGCCAATAAAGCAAATGAAACCAAATTTGGCATTTGGCATGTTGAGGTTTTAGGAGGCAAGAAATGTTTCTATGGCAGTTCAATACCCCTCCCCCTTTTGAGGGGGGGGCTCTCATACAAATAAAAAGCAAATTTCTGCATAACTCGAGAACTAATCAAGTAAATGAAACCACTTTTAGCATATGGGGGTTTTCGGAGGCTAGATTTCTATATACATAAAAATGAATTTCTGTCTGTCTGTCAGACCCTTATAGACTCGGAAAGTTCTGAACCGTCCAACGTGAAAATTTATATGAAGGGGTTTTTGGGGCTGTAAAAGGTTCTTATGATTGTTTGAGACCCCTTCTCTCTCAGGAAGGGGCGCTCTCATACAAATGAGACACAAATTTCATCATAACCCGAGAACTAATCAAGCAAATTGAATCAAATTTGTCATGTGGGGGATTTTGAAGGCAAACATGTTTCTATGGTAGTTCAGGACCCTTCCCCTCTCTGAAGAAGGGGGGGGGGGGCTTCAAACAAATGAAACTCAAATTTTTATTATAATCGATGAGCCCAATGTGATGGTTCGAGAACTAATCAAGCAAATGGAACCAAATTTGGCATGTGGGGAGTTTTGAAAGCAATGATTGTATGGTGGTTTGAGAAACAACCTCCCTCTGGAAGGGAGGGCTCCCATACAAATAAAACACAAATTTCTACAAAAAATGAGAATTATCCAGGTTACTTAAACACAAATCGTGTATTTCTCGGGTAAGAAGCATGTTTTGATAGAAGCTTGAACCCCTGCATATTCAAGGAAAAAAACTCATTTCGAAAAAAAAACCATAAACGTGCCAGTTATATTAAATTTTCCTTCATTTAGTTGCAAGCGTAGCAGCGCACGCACCGGGTTCAGCTAGTCTATATATATATATAGAAATGGATTTCTGTCTGTCTGTCTGTCTGTCTGAACCTAATAGGCTCGGAGACTACTGAGCCGATCGGCGTGAAAATTTGTATGCAGGGGTTGTTGGGGCCGGGAAAGGTTCTTAAGATAGTAAGAGACCCCTCCCTCCTCTGAAAGGGAGGGCTTCAATACAAATGAAACACATATTTCTACATAACTCGAGAACTGATCAAGCAAAAGAACCCAAATTTGGCATGCGGAAGTTTTTGGAGGCAAGAAATGTTTCTGTGGTAGTTTGAGACCCCTCCTCTCTCTAGAAAGGCAGGCTCGCATACAATTGAAACAGAAGTTTCTGCATATCTCAAGAACTAATCAAGCAAATGGAACCAAATTTGGCAACTTGTGCAACGACTGCTCGCCAGTGCACCCTCCAGGGTGCTTGCTACAGCAGATCCTACTGCATTTAGGCGAAAACGACTGCTCGCCAGTGCACCCTCCAGGGTGCTTGCTACCGCATATGCTTGCCTACAGCAGATCCAACTCTGCACAGCTCCACGACTGCCGAAAAACTAAATCAAAATGCGAAGGTGTACCTCTTATATAACATTCATGGCTGCCTAGGAGACGTTCCTTACTTAAATATGAAGTCTATGCTAGGAAATTATTGTGTATTTGGTAAACTTACTCTGAAAAATCTACATTATAAGACATCACCTTGTATTTCCGTTATTTCCAATAGCTATTAAAATTGATGCGTAGAAATATTCCAGATAGATTGGTGCAAGGATTTCGAAAATCGGTCATGAAATGAATTAGTTATTAACGTTCAAAACCTAAGCATATTTCGTGACGCTCCAAATTCTCGTACTCACAACGTGTACCCCTGTATTGAAAACAAAGACGTAGTCCTACGTCAAAATCTGGTCGTAAAACGGGCCCTGTGTACCAAAACTTGGACCGTAAAATCACGCAAGCTTTCGCTCGTAAAAAGAGTACTTCCGTTCGAGATGTGGCCAAAAAGCTGGGAACTTCGAAGAAAAAACGGGTTATGTTGAGAAACCGCTTTATAAATAAAATTTGTACAAAAAAATCTGTTGTACATTGCTGTACAACATATCAAGCCAAACACTGAATTAGGTCCTTAGTAACAATATAAACAAAATCGAGTTGAATATCGATTTGGATAGAAAGCCATTACTTTTCTATGAATCATTTTGAAATTATGCTTTAAGATAAAAAAAAAATTGAAAATACGACCCGATAACAAAACGACCCATGTACCTTCCGTCTGATATCGCACAGCTCTGTACATGGGACTTATGTCAGCCACTTGTCCAATGTACAATGTTTGTCTAAAATTTTGACAGATGTACATATGACCTACATTTTGTCTTCTAAAAACGCTTGTTCTGATTGTTCGAAGAATGAAAACAAGCAAAAATTCTTCGTTCGGATGAATAATATTCAACTACTTCAAGCAACATTTGTGTTAAATCGAAAAAAAGGATTGAAAATTTTAATATTTTTTTTTTTAAATTGTTATTGCAACTCAATCGGTAATCTTTAATTTGTGTATGGTTTTCAACGTAAAACGTCGTCAGTATTAAAACGAAAATGTTGCCTTTGGTGTTTACGGTGATTATAGGCGTATAATTGATACATTTATTACTTAGGACCTATTGCATTTGCATTTGTAGATTGGACCTGTTAGATTGGTCTTTTGTCAAATTAGAATGTACATTGGAGTATTGTGACCTTCAGCCGTACTAATTCGGAGATCGCAGCAAGCCGTGTTTTGAAGCTGACGTGTTTTGCTTTTGCTGCGTTGTTTTGTTTTCGCGAAAAAAAAAATTATTCAACAAGAATAAAAAGTTAAATTATAAATATCCGAGTGCTATGCGTGAGACGTTGTGAATTTAATCGCAGGGTGGCCACAGAACCGGGAAAACCGGGAATTAACCGTGAATTTATGTTCACATGATTATTCATAATGTTTAGGTTGTGTGTGATTATCATCGACCTCTAGTTATTCCTATTTGAGCGTGTCCATAACGATCTGTGAAATTTTTGAGTGTGTCAATTGATTTAGGTACCTTCTATAAATATCTTGGCTCATTCGTCTACATGGTAAATCTGAAGTATGCAATTATGACTTCAAAGTAGGCACTTTGCTTGAAGACTGGAATTATGCATAAAATGCCTAAAACGGTTATATGCAAAAATGCCTAAAGAGGTTGTACGTCAAAAAGTGTATACATTTTAGGCATTTTGCAGCATGTGAAAGAGATTAGAAACTATGCATTTTAAGAATATGATTGTGTGTAGAAACTAGTCACTTTTTGAAATGAAGATGAGATAAGTAATTCAGCGCCAATATTTCAAAATTGCAGATCTGCTTTTTTTTGTAATCAACGACATTCTCTATCGATTTATCTCAAAATCCCAGACAGGCAAATGAAATACAACATAAGGTAGGAAAATGTGTCGTCTTGCAGTTGGTATTGGTAATTTGCAGGAGAAAGTTTTCACTTCCGAAAAAGCGACCGCTTACAGCAGATCCGCCATTTTGAAATGTTGGCACTGAACTGATCCTAGAAAATTGCTCTATAGATACAAATTTGAATTTATCTAGAAATTAAAAATACATTTCATAAAATATAACAAAATGGCACCACCCTTGGCTTAGCTTAGCTTGACTGACTGTTCGTATCAATGGCTGCTACTCCGTGATTGATCAGAGTCAGTGAAATTGCACAATGAATAAACTGAATGAGGCTGGGAGTAACCGACCATTCTCACTATACACGTTTCAAATAATATAACACATATAACAATAATGGCACCACGATCTTCAAACTTGTATTAAATTTGTGCCACGGTTTGTGCTTACTTTTGACGTGGAGTTTGAGCTCCTGCACATAATCATCACTTTGGGCACCGCAGCTGCTGATAGGACACTGGATAGTAATTATAATCTTTATTTTTTATTAAAATATAACAATAATAAATTAAAGATACTTGCCTTGTAGCTTGTCTCAAGTTTTGCTTGCAAGAACTCCATTTGTTTTATTTTCATTTTCTCTATCAGGCAAAGCCAGTCAACCAGCACAAATCAATTTTTCACTTTGTTGATAGCGTTATTTTTATGCATTTGATCTATCACACTTGATTAAAAAAAAGTTTTAAAACTATTCATTTTTTGGGATTAAAAAGTAGGCACGTATAGAGGCTTTTCATAAAAATGCATAGAATGTAGTCAAAAATGAATACTAACCGTGTAGTGTGTAGCAACGTGTGTTCTGACGTCTAATTTCTTTTCTCTTTCAAGCGCATAGAAAGCGCATAGGACTTGCGGTCAGGCAAACGTTTCCCTACACGGAAGAAAAAAAGTACCCATTTGAGCAGTTGCGTGTGGGAAGCCAATTTTGGGTATAACTATGTTAACCGACCCGTTGGGTATAAATAACCAGAGTTGAAAAAACTCAAATTCACTTTACTGACGCAACACGAACTGAATCAATAAAAAAAATCATTGTCCATCTTTCTACAACTTCAACCTACTGAACAACTATTACGGTAATGATTTTTGCTTTATCTTCTTCTGATCTTGCCATTTCACGCAATCGTTCCACACTCATTCGTTTTGCGATTCAATGACAATGAACAAGAACAAAATTCAAATTCATCTTGCCATATCACAGGGAATTAAAAGTTCATTCATTTCACTGAATATTTAGGCAATGAATTTTGAAAACGTATACAAAGCCTCTCTCTAATGGTTCTTGGCTTCTTTGCCGTTGGATCGTTGGATTCAACAGACCATTTGCGGTTGCCAACTCGTCGTGTCGAAGTCAGAAATGACGGGTGAGATTCCCTACGTCGAACCTGACTTAAACGTAGTTGCAGTTGCTAGCTGCCTTCGGGATCGATGTTGCAGAAATATTTTGCTCCATCCCTCAAGAAAAAACGTGGACGTTATATCGATGGCGTTTCTTGCTGTTTTGTCCATAAGTCGAGGCCATTGTAAGGTGATGATGGAGCAGATGAGTAATATAGGATTAATAATCAATCTAACACGGATTCTAAGAAACTGTGCAGCACATTCGAAACTGGTGAAATCAATAGCAAAGGACATTTGCACATAGCGTTAGGGGAGTCACCGAGATAAGCCTATCCACTTCCACTTTACATTTCGCCAAAAATGTTGAGTGACGTAGATCCGCTTTTCTCTGCGCACACGGCCACGCTGAAACTGGTGAAAAAAATCAGTGTGCCTAAATGACTGAGTTTTTTAAAATTCGTATTCACTGATTGCAAAATGAACTGATTATTTTGTTTAGAGAATGGATAAGAGAGAGAGCTAAAACTGAGAATCTTGGATGAACAGCAGGAACTCACGCATACTGAATGAAAAGAATAACAACAAAGCAAATCAATAATAAGAATTTCGACGATACGTCAACTCGTAGTGACGTACATCAGAATAAAAGGAAATGAATACCATTTACATTTTTGCACTGAGATGTATTTCGAAGTGATATTCAAAATATAAATTCAACAATTTTTAACTCTGTAAATAACTTACTTTTGGGTAGAATTTCACCCAAAAGTTAGTTATTTATACACAACGGGTACGTTAACACAACTATACCCAAAATTGGCTTCCCACACGTAACTGCTCAAATGGGTACTTTTTTTCTTCCGTGTATGGAAACAAAATATATTCGTCCTATGCGTTTGAAAGAAAGGGGATTAGATACCAGAAAACCTAATATTAATCTCTCTCGTTCACTTTTTCCCTTTATTGGCGATACTGAGCTCATATTCGTCGGCCAATTCCAACAGTTTTATTTGCGAATTGACACTGATCGTATTTCGACAACCTTTTTTCTTAGATTATAAGAAGCGCTATACCAGTGTAGCATAACCACAATAAGCGAAAACGGCTTTAAATCAAATAGTACTACTGATTTGTTGCCAAATGGCATATTTAGCTATCTTGTTGGATTTCTCCTTGCTTGTTATTTGGTACAAACAAGGATGTTTCGATATTTCTTCGCAACGCGTAAGTGTCAATCTCCTTATCCCGTTTTGTTGTTTTGGCTACGCGTTTCTTTTCTTTTTTATTGCAAAAGCTCTCTTCCTGTGTTGCTGTTCATACTGACTGTCAAAACCATCAAATCTTCGAGCACATCAATATCGAAAAAAAAACTGTTTCCGAACTCGGCTCTCCTTTTGACATTTTATTTTTATTTTTTATTCGAATTCAAACTTGCAAAACCCGCACAAAAACAAATGGAAATGTTTTGTTCCCGCCGAAGAAGTAGTTTGTAGAGATGAATTTTATTTTCCAGAGTAAATCCCGTGGTTGGGTTAACACTTCAAGAAGACTGTATTTTTTGTGTAGACTTAATAGCC
Source organism: Aedes koreicus (assembly GCA_024533555.2). NCBI lineage: Eukaryota > Metazoa > Arthropoda > Insecta > Diptera > Culicidae > Aedes > Aedes koreicus. The sequence continues at coordinate 59,033 of JAHHFK020005565.1, read as the reverse complement.
GCCACGGGAAATTAAAATCCCGGGCTTCACTTAAAACACACAGGCGCGCATATACCGTGACGTTTTTCGCGACCTGTAAATCAGTCTTAAACCGGGAAATTTTTAACATTTGGTCCGAGAAAACCGGGAAAAAACCGGGAATTTGAAAATGAAAATTGAGTGGCCACCCTGTAATCGATTCCCACTCAAAGTGTTTTGTGACCGTGTTTCGTCAGATATATTGTGCATCGGTAGTTTTTTTTTTCTTGTTTATTGGTGCTTCGCCCCGCACCTGGACGAGCTTTTCTGCATTGGATAAGGAACTTGGTGAGGTCGTTTTGTATTACAGAAAATATACCTTAGCTATATACACGCCAGGATTGATTCTGGAAGTGTAAAAATTCTTCACGTATCCATTTGATATGTGAGGATTTTCATGCGAGGCTTATTGTATATGATGATGACCTCAGAATGTATGAACTTGTATAAACAGGCATTCTTGAAATGGGTCGTTGGATTTTCAATAGAGCTGTCACCTTCAATCTCCAGGGCTAAAAATGTTTGCACGTCGTGATAACATATAAATCAACGAAGAAATGCAGACAAGTTTCTTCCATAAAAGCACTGCCGGTCAGTGGGAGATTGATTGCATATACACAAACCTTCAGCCGTACTAATTATATATATTTCCATTTTTGTTTCCAGGGCGCCGGACGCGTCAGACCAACACTGGCGGTCAACTACTGTGTGGATCTACTGCTATTGACGACACGGCTAGTCCAAAACGCAAAGATTTCAAATACGACAACAACATTACCCACTTTATAAACAATAATTTAAATAATGACAATAGGCAGGTCAATACAAGTGCAAAAAAGGATTCAGCGGCGCCGATGGTGTTACGTGGTGGTCGCACCAAGTTGAACGGAATTGCAAAATATTTAACGACTGGCAAACCTTCAGCACCGATAGCCAATGACAATAAAGCAGCTGGAATAATACAGAGCTTCATCGATCTTACAGATGAAAACACGTGCGATTCGTTTGAAGATGTTGCCAGTGGTAGTGGTAACCCTCCAGCTCTCGCCACTCTCGGTTTCAACGCGATTCAAAGCAATTCTGCGAGTAACATTTTCCTTCAGGAGCCAGTGCTTAGTTTAAACTTTGACAAAACTCCCACGGACAAATCTCGAGTGATCATAAAAAACTCTTTTCTTTCTACTGAAATTCAAACTAAATTTTCGCCGCCAAAATGTGATCCGATGTGGGGTAGTGCTGCAGCGTCACTTTCAATGAAAATGGAACCATCAGAGTATGCACTTGATCTCTCAAAGCCAACACAGGTTACAGAAATAGATTCGACAACGTTCCTAAGCCAGGATAGCAATTCATGTGATAGCGGTGACAGCGGAGTATTTATCCAATCTTCAGGGGCACTCGATTTAGTAGCTTCAGCCGATGGGAAACGGCGCAAACCAGCTACTCCGCATCGCATTTTGTGTCCGTCGCCTGTTAAGATTCCCATCGTTGCTAGTCCTTCAACGGCACTGGCACATTTGAACATTCAGAGCAAACGTTCTACAAGAAGGAATGTAAAATCAAAACGGAGGTAAGTAAACTATTTGCCTTGATAAATTGCCCATCTAGGTATGAGTAGTATAAAATTACATTTATTTGCAAAGTCGAAGTTATTGGAAATCACGTATGCCTGACACAAAATCACAACAGACATTATACACTCATTAGGAATAGGACATTAGTACTGCCAGACCTCAACTTCGTTTTCTAGCTTCACACTTAAGGAATGAAGCCTTTTATTCGATAAATATGTTTGCATTAATGACTATTATTATAAACATAAACCAGTGCATCCACCGCCCAATTTATTGATTCGGTGTATATTCAATACAGGAAAAACAACATTACCATGGGACGAGTTACCCCATAATTGAAACAAATGATTTGTAAGTTTCCATGTTTTGAACAATCTATTTGTCGAAAATCAAAATTATTATACTTCCCGAGAGTCATAAATTATGTGAAAATTGTAGATTCCGTTCCATTTTTATCTACTGGGAGTTTGGGACAGAAAAGTTCTCCTAAAATAAAAAAGGAACATAGTTTTAGCTCAGACATACAGACAAGTTAATCAGCAACAATTTTTTTAAAGTTTACATTTACAGTCGTTTACATTCTGCTTATATCCATTATCGGGAATCCATCAATCCATGTTGGGGAATCCATCAAAAACATGCCGATAAAGAGGATCAGCATACAACACCTTACCGTGTTTCTCTCTGAGGTTATTATACAAATGACGACGAGAGAAATGTTACCGGTAAATTAGAAGTTGTGTTTTCATAATGGGTCCTCCCTTAGCTCAGTCGGTAAAGGCGCAGCTACAAATCAACACCATGCTGGAGGTGGCTGGGTTCGATTCCCGGTCTGGTCTAGGAATTTTTCGTAAAGGAAAATTTCTGGACTCCCTGGGCATAGCATATGCTTGTACTTGCCACACAATCATACTAATGCAAAAATGGCACTTGGCATCGAAAGCTCTTAATTAATAGCTGTGGGAGAACACTAAGTTGAGAGCAAGCAATAAGCTTAAAATGCTAAAGAAGAAAAAAAAAAAATTTTTATTTTATTTTTTAATTTTTATTTTTTTTATATCAAATATATATAAAAAAAAAAAAAAATAAAAATAACACTACCACTACACCTCTCCCCTGCAACTGTAACACAACAACCACACCACCCCCCCTCCTTTTACCAGGTAGGAGTCTCCCCCCCCCCCCCCCCCCCCCCTTGTGTCTCCTTGTAAAAAAATTTTTTTTTTATCGGATACTGCCCCTCAAAAAAACCCCCCCCCCAATTTCCCCCTCCTTTTTTTTAACTTCATTGTTTATTTATTAGGCTCAAGTGCCATAGACATAACGGAGCCGAGTTCTTTTTCATTTTTACAACGATAATAACTTATTAACTAGGTTAGTTTTGGAAAGCCGAAAAACTCGCGGCTTGGTCGAGGTTAGGGATTACAATGATTCGGGTAGGAATGGAGAAGTAGGAATCTTAACGTTGGCTTTCAACAGCAGATGGCGATGCGATATTGTTGCTGTTGGTCTGGCGAAGATGTTGCATTGTGTTAAGCTGTAACGATACAATAGAAGCGGTATTACGGGGGAGGGGACGAGGTGGACATGTTAAAGCGACAGCTAAGAGAGGATCAAACGAATACATCTATTTGTTTCAAGAACAAATTAGCCCCATATAGTCCAAGTCCAGCTTACCCAGCACGTCTCTGATATCTTCCTTCTCTGGTTTCCCTCGGGCCCGTAGGGATACGCAAAGATCAGATCTGGCAATTTCGTAATCGAGGCAATGCCAGACAACGTGGTTGATGTCCTGATAACCTGCACCACAGCCGCATTGATTGGTGTCTGAGAGACCTATTCGATAGAAATGAGAGCCTAACGAGTAGTGATTGGACATTAGACGACACATTACCTTGATAAAATCCCGGCTAATATCCAACCCTCTGAACCACGATTTTTTCGATACCTGTGGGAGAATAGAATGTAACCATCTGCCCAAATCCCCTGCATCCCATTTTTGTTGCCAGCTGATCAAGGCCTGTTGACGAAAAATAGCAAAAAAATCGTTGAAGGCGATTTGTCGATCATAAATATCGCCTGCCATAGCGCCCACCTTGGCAAGTGAGTCAGCTTTCTCATTACCCGGAATGGAGCAATGGGAAGGGACCCAGACCAAGGTGATGGTGTAGGAATTGTTTGATAGCGCACTCAAAAGAGATCGTATTTCGCTAACGAAAAACGGTGAGTGCTTTGCTGGCCTCATTGAACGAATAGCCTGAAGTGAGCTGAGACTATCCGTAAAAATGAAAAATTGATCAGAGGGAAGAGAGGCAATTCGCTCTAATGCATAGTGTATAGCCGCCAATTCGGCGACGTATACGGAGCAAGGATTTTGAAGTTTGAAGGAGGCGCTATGAATTTCGTTAAAAACACCAAAGCCAGTGGAATCATTTGTTTTTGACCCGTCGGTGTAAAACTTCCTGTCACATCTAATATGGCCAAACTTACTTGCAAAAATTGACGGAATGTACTCCGAACGGAGTGGATCTGGTATTCCACGAGCTTCTTGCTTCATGATCAGATCAAAAACTACAGTAGAACTAGAGAAGTCTTGGGAGTAATCACGATTAGGAACATTCGAAGAAGGGCTCACCTCCAGAGTCATGTACCAATGGTACAGTGTCATGAACTTAGTTTGAGGATTTCGTTCGATTAGCTTTTCAAAATTTTCAATTACCAATGGATTTAGCACCTCACAGCGGATGAGGAACCGGAACGATAGCTCCACAAAACGATCTGATAAAGGAAGAACTCCTGCTAATACCTCCAAACTCATAGTATGAGTTGAGTTCATGCAGCCTAACGCGATACGAAGACAACGGTACTGGATTCGCTGCAGCTTCAGAATATGAGTTTTCGCGGCTACCGTACTCGTTGTACGATACAGCTTTATCAGATCTTCCGGGTGGGCTCCCCACCATGTTCCGGTGATAGTACGCATGAAGTTTATTCGCTGCTGGCATTTCTGATGCAGATACTTAATGTGCTTTCCCCAGGTGCATTTAGAATCGAACCAGACCCCTAGGTATTTATAAGACAAACTTTGAGTTATTATTTTACCCGTGAGTTGAAGCGGTATCTGTGCTGGATCACGCTTCCTAGAAAAAACAACTAACTCAGTTTTCTCCGGGGAGAATTCGATACCCAGCTTTACAGCCCAGGTAGACAAATTGTCTAGGGTATCCTGCAACGGTCCCTGCAGGTTGTTCGCCTCTGGTCCTACAATTGAAACAACGGCGTCATCCGCAAGCTGTCTTAGCGTGCAATTTTCCATGAGGCAGCTATCGATGTCTCTGACATAAAAATTATAAAAAGGGGGCTTAAACAAGAGCCCTGGGGGAGACCCTTGTAGCTAATTCGTGAAGTTGTCGAAGACCCATGAGAAAAGCTCATATGTTTCTCATACAACAAATTGTACAAATAGTTGTTTAATAATGGTGAAAGGCCACACTCGTGGAGTTTGTCTGAAAGGACGTCTACACAAACTGAATCAAAAGCCCCCTTAATGTCCATGAAAACTGAACCCATTTGCTCATTTTGAGCATAGGCCAGCTGTATTTCTGTTGATAGCAGCGCAAGACAATCGTTCGTTCCTTTGCCTCTGCGGAAACCAAATTGTGTATGAGATAGAAAGCCATTAGATTCAATCCATTTGTCGAGCCGATGGAGAATCATCTTCTCTAGCAGCTTCCGAATACACGACAACATCGCAATTGGCGATAAGAGTTGTAATCCGACGCGGGTTTCCCGGGTTTTTGTATAGCTATAACTCTAACCTGCCTCCATTCATTCGGAACAATATTGCTTTCCAGGAACTGATTAAACAAGTTCAGCAAGCGCCTCTTTACGACGTCTGGGAGGTTTTTCAACAAGTTAAACTTGATTTTATCCATTCCTGGTGCAGAATTGTTGCATGAAAGAAGAGCAAGTGAGAATTCGAGCATCGAAAAGGGCGCATCCATTTGGTTACGATTGGTTTGAGTATCGCGAGCAATTCGTTGCACCGGGACCGAATCTGGGCACACTTTCTTGGCGAACGCGAAGACCCACCGGGAAGAGCTTTCCTTGTCTTCATTCACCGACGACGCATTTCGCATTCTTCTCCCGACGGTCCAAAGAGTTCTCATCGACGTTTCACGCGATAGCCCTTCGACGAAGTGACGCCAATATCCGCGTTTCTTGGCCTTGGCGAGGCTCTTAAACTTACGCTCAAGAGCAATGTACCGCTCGTAGTTATCTCGCGAACCGCGCTTCCGATATGCTTTAAACGCGACTGATTTTTCACGGTAGACCTCAGTACATTCGTCATCCCACCACGGAGTGGGCGAACGTCGGCGAATTGTTGATCCTGGTACCGGTCTGCGCTGTGCGTCGATCGCACATTTGAGGATTAACCCGGATAAAAACCGATACTCTTCCAACGGAGGAAGGACTTCGACCGATTGCTCGCCATCGATGATCGCTTCAGCGTATTTACCCCAGTCGATGCACTTCGTGAGGTCGTACGCGATGTCGATCGAGCGAGATTGACACGAACCATTGGTGATTGAAATTTTGATAGGCAGGTGATCACTACCATGGGGATCTTGAATCACTTTCCACGTGCAATCCAATGATAATGAATTCGAACAGATTGAAAGGTCTAATTTGCTTCCAGGGTTTGGAGGTGGAGCCACGCGTGTTACTTCCCCAGTATTCAAAATAGTCAGGTTGAAGTAGTCCATGAGGTCTAGTATCAATGCAGAACGGTTGTCGTCGTACGGTGACCCCCAGGCTGTACCGTGAGAATTAAAATCTCCTAAGATCAACCGTGGCTCTGGCATTGTGAGGCAAATAGTTGAAAGGTCCCTGCGGGATATTGCCGTATTCGGCGGCAGGTATATGCTGACTATACTAAAACTTTTGCCTCGAATAGTCACTTGGCATGCAACTACTTCAGGGCCTGTCATCGAGGGGAGGTCAATTCTATAAAAGGAGTGGAGCTTATTAATCCCCAACAGCACCCCTCCATATGAGTCCCCTTGATCCTGCCGAATAATGTTAAAATCGTGGAAAGAGAAATCTTTATCAGAAGAGAGCCATGTTTCACAGAGAGCAAATACGTCACAATGCGATTTGTGAACTAAAAACTTAAAAGCGTCCAATTTTTTTAGAATACTTCTACTGTTCCATTGTAGTGCTTCGATCATATCCCCGACCTCATTGGATAAATTATCCATCGAAAGATATGATCGAATCAAGAAGAGGCCATTTTGAAGACAGTTTCTTTAGAAGAGGTTTTACAAATGAAGGATCATGTTGATGAGGTTTCTCGTTGTTAGTGAGACCTCGAAAATGGTGAAGATGAATTCCACAATCCCAGAAAGAGACATTTTTTTCGGATTCTTCGACTTGACACGGTCGAGATTCCGGATGTCTTGGTAGTTGGCGTTCTGGGCAAAAAACTGGAACAACTGAGGTTTTAGATGTTCCCGGAAGTGGTGGAAAGTCACCAGCCAGTGGTTTAAAACCTGGAGGAGGAACTTTTTTTGCATTGCCACCACTTCTTGAATTGTTCAGAGGAAGGTGGGGAGCCTGTTCTACAGTCAGCGCGTTTTGAGATGCTTGCTGACGGTGCCGTTGACGTCTTGCGGTTGCGCGCTTTCTCTTCGCTCCCGTCTGAACAACAGAGTACTCCTCAGCATCCTCAAAGTCTGAGCAGGGAAGAAAAGATATTGTTGTCAGGTTGAGCTGGTGGAACAGCGGCCGGTGCGATCTTTTTAAGTATTTCGGCATAAGAGCGCTTTGACCGCTGCTGCAATGAACGTTTTTTATGTTTCTCCCACTCTATATACTTCGGACACGTAGAGAGATCATGTGGAGCTTCCCCACAGCATATACACTTGGGGTCCGTACTGCAGGGACCCTCCACATGTTGCTCACCGCATTTGCCGCATCGTGCTTTGTTACAGCAGTAAGGTGCAGTATGACCAAACTGCTGGCACTTATCACAGTGCATGACCGTCGGTATATAGAGGCGAACAGGTAACCAAACCTTCCCCAACACGAGGAAATTCGGAAGGGCAGATCCAGAGAAGATCACACGATACGAATTTGAAGGCCTTTTTTGCCGTCGGAGGACACATGGTTCATTTGCCTGACATCAAGAACCTGAACTGATGGAACGGCACGATTTTTAAACCCACCAGTTCCATGAGCCTTGATGTCAGCGCACGTCAAAAACGGTTCGGTGATCACTCCGGCTATTTCAACTACGTGCGAGGGAAGATACACATGATATTCTAAAGAAAAGAGCTCTGAGGCAACAATCCTGTTAGCTTCTTCGCGATCACTTAGAGTGATGCGAAGCTTACTGCGACTGGGAGAGGTTATTTCCTGGATGCTCCGAAACGACTTTGCCAGATTGACAAAAAGTCAATTTTTGCGTGACGTAATTAATGGACGTTCCCTTATATAATACTAATAAATATTAAGAAAGGTTTCCTGTTACCCAGGAGGATTAATCAACAATATTCTTCGTCGGAGAAAAATTTCAAACCAAAAAAAATAAATAATAATATTTATAAAAAAAAAACAAATGAAATAAATTTTTCCGGAAAAGTAATTCTGCCTGCAAGGGGGATTATCCTCTATCTTCAGTCAGTAGTGGAGCAAAGTGGAAATCAAAAGAAATGTTTACCTATTAGGTCATATGAATTAAGTGAGTAAAAGCTTTTACTTTGCTCAAATGCGTACGTCAAACCATTTACTTGAGCATTTACTCACGTCGATATGACAAAAGCAAGAATTTGAGTATATACTTTTCGAACATACAAATCCATATGAATAAAAAGAATCTGAGTAAATGCTCACAAAATTTTGAGTCACCTGTACAGCATACTCAGTTGAAATCGAACTAAAAGAATCGTGTGTTGCGTGGAAGGAACAACATAAAATGTACGTGGGCGGTTTTGTAAATTTATCATTTCCAATGGTAGTTGACGTAAACAGTGTTTATCGAAGCTTTGATCGTTCAGTGATGACATGACGAGAAGGAGACGATAATAACTTCAAGCAACTCTACCGTTTTTTTTTTTTCGAGAAAATGTGATTGCACAAACATTTTTAGAAGATGATTCTGAAACCCGAGGAGGAGCATTATCATATAAACAAAGGATGAAGTGTTTTTGGTGATCCCGAAATCCAAGTAACAAATAAATATTTTTGTGGAAACGATGTATTTGCATTGTTTGATTAACATCACAATAATCACCAAATTGTTTAAATTCTCATCACAACAGAAAATCCAATTTGAAAAATATTCCTACAACTTACTAAGTTCCTAGCGATTCTACTAACACAACGCCTCCCATCAACTGGAAAAACATTCTTTCCAATTCGTTCAGAACAATTTTTCGGTTTTCAGTCTGATTCTGGTCCGACTTTACTTTGAGTTTTTGCCTCATGTTGTTTATTTTCTTCGTCACTTGCTGAACGGACATGTCTTTTTCTGCTTCGCTGACGGCGTTTGAGATTTTCCCAGCAGAGCTTTTCCAAAGGATGCCAGAATATCCACAAACTTCGCACTATCAGCAGTTTTTTTGCCGGTAGTTTTGCTGCCTGTTGGATTCTGATTTCCATTTTCACTATCCTCACATGAAAAGAAAGAAAATAAGATATAATTAGCCCATTTGTTATATTGGTAAATAGAATAGACTTACTGTGATTCAGTTCATCCTCCAGATACTCCTCGTTGAAGGAATCGTTAGACATCTTCCCGTGTTGATATTTCATACATTTTTTTGTGTGTACCAACAATGCTTTTTTCTAAGAAAAACAAGAAATTTTTTTTTTTGACAGTGCAAATGCTAAGTTCGAAATTCGAACTTACTCCGAGTAAAGTACAACTTTATTCATACGAATTTTAGCAAATGCTCAAACAGTTTACTTTAACTGGTTAGCTTGTGAGTAATTACTCGTTTTTATTCATATGGCCTATTGTTACACAATTTGGTATGATGCGGCTGCTACTCGTGTCGATCTGTTGACAGGCTATTGAAAGCCTCCGGGTGCGTGTGGAACAAAGCCTTGACCAACGCGATGGAATGGTGCGGTGATGATGATGATGATGATGATGGTGATAGCCGTCGTGGGGGAGATCGAAATTCTTCACACTTTCGGTGTCGATGACGGGTCGTTGGATGGTCCTTTACAAGGCTCGCTTGTAAAGGCCGCTTCCTTCGTTCCGAACGTCGCACTGTGGCACTTCTAATCCAGCTGTTACACCAGCTTTAGTGCCGAAAAAAAACCACGATCGTGGAAAAAAAAACCAAAAACGTAATTCGATTGCGGAGCTTACAAGAAATGAACTTGCACACTCGAACGTTCGACAAGGAATGATTTCACCTGCTTCTATTAAATTTTCACAGCCTGCCATACTCTAACGGAACTATCAATACTCTCTCTTCATATCTTTGGTTCTAGCAGAAATTGCTGTCCACTCCTAGGGTCTCATGTTGATGAGAAGATATTTCCTTCAAAACATTATAATTTATCTAATCAGTACGCGTACATACTGAGATTTGTTTAATATGTATTACAATTCTTAATATTTAAATATATTTCTCAGAAAGATTTACAGGGTATCATCATCTCAATGATGTTTAAAAACAAACAACAAAAAGTTCATTATAGGATTTCAGAATGTTCTCCAGTGTACAGCGTGAAATATAAGACATTCTGAGAAAAAAAATACAAAGTTTCAAAATAGGTTGTATACAGAATTGTAAACATATGTTTCATGCAATTACAGACATTTTAGTAGATAATTTCAAACTCTGGCATCCGTATTTGTAGTACTAAGATCCATATCCTGGATTCACGGTACCATGTGTTAGGCGTAACTAATAATAGCTCACTCGTATTATATTGAATACATTTCGATATTGGTTCACTGCCTAAAAAGGGAGAATATTATTATTGAATACATCAAATGAGGAACTGCTGTGAGCGGTGGTGTCTCAACAGTAAATTTATTCATGATCAGGTCACACCAAATACCTTCTTGTTTTTCTTACTATTTTTGTGATTCTAATTAAAAGATCAAAGTCTAATGTGTATAATTTTTTGTCCCACCAGACTTCATACAAAAGAATCAGAAAATGCACTGGAGGAAGCGGAAGTTACAAACTCTACCGGTGCCAACAATTTACCAAACGTGACAACTTCCAGTACAGGAACACTAATCAAACCAGATTTGGACAAGAAGAAACCTGTTTTGAATGATTCTGTTAATCCAACTGCGCAACAAAACACCAACAACAATAACCAAAGTAGTAAACAGAGTGAGGTTCCTACGGCTGTGCCGACAAATGCTCCTAAACATAACGAAGCCGGCGCCAATAAGAAACTTACCGATTTCTTCCAAGTAAGGAGAAGCGTAAGGAAAACTAAAAAAGAAGTCCAATGGGAGCGTGAACGTGACATTGAAAAAGCTATCCGTGAAGAACGCGAAACGGGATTGAAGGTAAAATACTTGAAGATTGGTTGAAGTGTAGTTTTAAAATAAAATGTCTGTCAACTAACGTTATTGCAGATCGCCCATTTTGATGGTAAAGGACGTGGTATAATCACTACCAAACCCTTCATGAAAGGCGAATTTGTTGTGGAATATATCGGAGATCTTATCACTGTTGCCGAAGCAAAAGAGCGGGAACAGATCTACGCCGAAGATGATAATACTGGCTGTTATATGTACTATTTTAAACACAAAAATGTACAGCATTGGTAAGTGTGAGGTGGCGTCGATGTTCAACTTAAATACTTATTTTCTTTCCATTTTCTCTATTTCAGCATCGACGCAACAGCCGAAAGCGGCAAACTAGGACGATTAGTAAACCACTCGCGTAATGGAAATCTTATGACCAAGACAGTAACACTCAATAATCGACCGCATCTGGTGCTAATAGCCAAAGAAGACATATTCGAGGGAGTGGAAGTCACATACGACTATGGAGACCGTTCTAAAGAAGCATTGCAACACTATCCTTGGTTAGCATTCTAGAGGTGATTTCGTTAAATGGAAATCAAAAATAAGCTTTTTAAATTTAATTCAACCAAAATTTGAGCGTAATGATGATGCTTTTACATCACTTTGGCTATAGCACAGAGCATGCTTTTCAAGCCAAGTACCGCCATATTTTGTGCTGGGGAGGCTGCAGGAAACAACTGAATGTAAGCATTTTGAAGTTCCTTTTCAATTCCCAATTTCCACATAAAAATAGACTACATCTTGCATTGGTAGTCTTCAAATGTCACGGGAGTATCTTGGACCGTAGTGAACACATACCTACACTATCCATTTTGTACCGCATATCTTGTGGCCAAAGTAAACACTTGCTTAGAAATCGGCAGTATATCAGGAACACAACTAGCTATTTATTGTTTACTTACTACTTTCCCGATAGTTTAAAGTTTAGAAATACCGGTAAGGAAAAATTTAATGCTGTAGTGATAATATTATTGATCATTTTTAAACTCTATTATGAATAACATACAGTTTACTTTCTGGAGGTGTTAAGAATGTTGCAACGCATAGACAAATGTCCTATTTTTATTTATTGCATGAGTTTATGGTGCTCAAAACAACCACTATCCCTAATTTTATGTTTGCATTGAACTTTAACAATTTTCTGAAATTTCATTCGCGTTTATTTTTTTCTGTAAAATAAGTCATACTTCTATTTATAAATTGCGTTATATAGTACAGAACTATTAGCATACTTGGTGGTCGAGCAGAGCGATAACAATCAATTAAATCTTCAGATGGAAGCTCAGGTTGAAGATGGAATTCTGTACGAGTTTCTTCTTACAATCAGTCGAATATATGAATAGTTACAGAACAGACAAACAGATATAACACTCATAGTTTAATTATCGAACACTCGGTCACGGTCAATTTGAATGTTTTTCAGATTGTAGTACTGTCACCTGTGGTGCGGTGACCTGTGTTTGACATTTACACACTACCCCCATCTGGACAGTTTATCACCCATCATAGATAGTGTTCACTTTTTTGCAACGATGTTTTGCTCTGCGAAATATTCAATGTGTTATGTCTGTTTGTCTATGGTTATAGTTTTATATTGAGGATTCCATTTATCGTGTACAGCAACTGTTCGCTAACTAGGTGCTGTTTAACTGGGCGTTCGCAAACTGGGCTATAGCCCAGTTAAAAAGCAAAAGCATTTGACATTTTGTTTTCAAAATCTGCAAGGTGCATCTAAAAGGCATATAAGGTTCGCGGAGGAGTGAAAAATTGTTCAATTGCACGAAATTGTAGTGGATGAGTAAAAGCTTTCTTTGAGCTGTCGATAGGTTTAGCTACTAGGTAATAGCGTTTGATCAGTGATCCGAATCCTTTAAAGGTATCCTGGTTACTGATGCTCCTCGGCTGGTGGTCTTTGCCCAATAAGGCCAAATATGGTGATGTCGAGATCATCAATATTGTTCCATGGACCATAGCCTGGTGGTGGGAACATGGAGTTGAGGGCTGCACATTACGTTAGCATCGTGGATGCAGGTGGTAGTTCTCGCTCGGTGGTGAAGTGTTGGATGCTAAGAGGGGGTTGAAGGCATGACGATTGCGGTCTGCGGTGTTGTTGAAGGTAGAAAGTAACTAATAGTAGGCGTATTAATTAGCGAGTCCAATTAGCATTGGGATGTTCGGCAAGATTAGCTACGATGCATGATCAGCATCGTACTCGATCAGAGTTCTGGCATTAGCAGGGCCGACGGTCAACGGAATGAACGGGGTCACTGTTGTCTCTAAAGTTGATTGGGGTCTTGTGGGAGAAAGGGCAACGTTCCCCAATGGTGTGCAAGGATAAGGAATGAAAACATGCTTAGAACAATAATCAAATACTCTTCTAAACATATTTCCAAGGACATTATCAGACAGCTTAAAATCAAACTCATTGGCCACTCTTGCATGCCCATTAATTTCCCAACTTATATTGTTACGAGGCGATCGAGCTTGAACATTCAGGTTGATCTGCATGAGGATAGCCTCGCAATCTTTTACCCTTGTAGAATGTCGGCGACGGTCAATGCTCTGCTAGTGTCGCTAAATTATCCGGAGAGGCTGCAAGTTAATCAATTGACAACGGCTTTCGTAGCTGGGCAGCCGAAACGGATCTAGCTAAGGCAGTCTTCGAAAGACAAAACGAAGAAAGCGACGTTGAACCGTTTCGATTCTCGGCACCATTGTTGTAAAGAAGTTTGCAAACCACAACAGTTTTCGAATGTCGGTCGTACTAGGGAGCAGTAAAGCGATTTCAGGCGATAGTTATCGATGAAGTTTTTGGCTGTCCTGAATATGAACCCTAATGTCAACAACATGCAATGAGTTGTCTGAAAGATAGCTGCAAATCCAAGATTACACCCAGGTCTTTCATCTGATTCACGTCTTCGATTTTTGAGCCGAGCATGAGCGGCCTTTTTTCTTCGAGAAAACGTAATAACGGAACACTGGGCCGGGTTCACTACCATTCGGTTCAAGCTGCACCAAATGGCGACCTCATTCAGTTGGCTTTAAAGGAAATGGCAATTGGTTTTCAAAACAGAAATTTTTGAGGTAATCTGCATACGGATCTTTGATGACCAGATGCACGTTGAAGTAGAGAAGAAAAAAATAGGGGGCCTAAGTGACTTTCCTAAGGTATACCTGATATGGCAAATAAACTATCCGATCTGCAGTCTCCAATGGCAACGATTACTACACGGCCAGTGTTAAACGAGCGAAACCAATTCAAGAGATTGCCGTTTATCAGCCAAGGTGAACAAAGGTTTCTGTGCGCCAATTCTAAAACAACTCGTGGCCTTGAAAAAGACCGTTCGTGGCGTAACTCAACACGTGGTCAAGATAGAACAGTTATTTCTTTGCTAGTCTACTATCGTTTATTCCACTCCGCTTCCGTTAATTTCACGAGTTCGATATTTATAAGCTCGCGAACTGACCGAACGACAATCGCACACGCTGACCTAAAGACGACTTTTGTCTTCTTCTTCTTATGTCTAGAATGCTAGAACACTAGAACAAGCTAACCAACAATCAATGTGATACTAGTGATTTGAAATTGGTTCACCTTGCAATACATTCTTGCGCTCTTCGGTACTAGAATTTTTGCCTTTGTTTTGATTCTCTGTGTTATTTTGACAGAATATTTGAGAGTGTGTTCGTGTGAGTTACGTTATTAGGGGCAACCGAGCTTAGGCCGATATGCTGGTACTTCCTGAGCCAAAAACTATATCCATTTTCTTCTTGACTATCCAGCCGCAGTCACTAAGCTAACTGCGTCGCAGAAAATTTCTCCTCCGGTTGGAAGCGTTTGTTCGCTGACATCCTAATCCTGCTTTGAATTCCATAGACGAAGGAAGGCCGAACTCTTTCCGTTGCTCTTTAACGTAGTTTTAGTTGTTTACAAATGGCTTTTAGGCCCTAATCATGAATTACCCGAAAAACATGCACTTCAATTAACAATCAATATGAAACTAGCGATTTGGAATTGGTTCACTGTTGTAGAACCCCTAGGTCCGAAGAACACCTGGCAGTTTGCACCTTGCACCTTGCACCTTGCAATACACTCTTGCGCTTTTCGGTACCTTTCGGTACTAGTATCTTTGTTTTGTTTTGATTCGCTATGTTATTTTGACAGAATGTTTGAGGGTGTGTTAGTGGGAGTTACGTTATTAGGGGCGAATCATCAAGCTTGGGACCGATGTGCTAGTACTTCCTGAGCCAAAAAATATATTCATTTTCTTCATTACTCCAGCCGCTGCTCTAAATGCGTTTGATTTTACCGTGCCTGCGATTGAAGTCAACCATGGTGGGGTTGATATTAACATGAGGTCTGTCAAATGTTGAAAGCTGTACCATAAACATAGTAAATTTGACTAAAATTTCATGGTGGTTTTGAAAATGGGCATAGTCGGGTATGGTAGTTTTTACTGCAAATTTTTTTTTTAGTGTGCGGATGTAAACAAGCGAGATTCGGGACAACGTTTCGTCTAGTACTAACTATGGTTGTTCCACAACACATTTTTTATTGAATCTCTTAAAGTAATTGAGCTGTAAATTATATTCGACTATTTATAGGCTTGCTTAAATGGCCTAATAAGGCGTTTGTTATTCTGAACCACGAAATGTAAAAACAATTTTTTTTAGGGATATCTTAATAAAAATTACATTGAAAAAACGCTGTAATACCAACAATCAATATGCAACTAGCGATTTGAGATTGGTTCACTGTTGTAGAACCCCTTGGTCCGAAGTACACCTTGAAGCCAGCACCTAACTATACATATTTGCGCCTTTGTTTTGATTTGCTGTGTTATTTTGACAGAATATTTGAGAGTGTGTTCGTGTGAGTTCATTATTAGGGGCGTATTATTAAGCTTGGGACCGATGTGCTAGTACTGACTGAGCCAAAAAAAAAAATCGTATTTGTTCGGGACCTACTGGTCTTAGAGTTAACATATATTGTAAAACAATAAAATGAATGGTTCATACTTTAGATTCTATTGCTTTCAACGATAAGATAACAATTCAACTTTATCTTTTCCACCATATAATCTATTGTGAATGGCAATTTTACAATAGAAAAGAATGGTTGTTGAGTATTTTAACAATAAAAAAAATCATTTTTTCTCGAAAAAATTTCAGACAAAATTTGGCTGAGCCTGCCGGTGACTCGAATCAGGTTGTTGTCAAGGACAAGACTGAGGTTCTGTAGAGGACCATGCCTGGTTGGCGTTATAATAGGGCGAAATGCCTTCGGGTTTTTCGAAATGAGTTGCAGTACCGGTAACCCTGGATAAAGTCTTCTGGTTCAGGGTCCGTCTGTGCACAAGAATTGCTGCGTTAACTAGTACATGTTGGATTGCACATACCTGAACTACCGGATGGACTTCTTATACGCACTGAGTGGCATGTAGCCACAGTTGCTTTTTTGTGGTCAGTTATTTTCTCATTGAGATTCCTCGGGAAATCATGTCTGCTAGACTTTGATCTGGTGAGATACATATCCAGCTCCACTTGTTGGTTAGTTCTTGAATTACCTTGAATATCGTTCAGGGAGTAGTAATTGTATGTTTTAGCGCTTGCGTCGAATACTACCCGAAGTTATGTTGACGTCGAACAGTAATGCGGTATAAAATAATTGATCTTTCATAGATCCTCTGGGTGAACGATTTCCATGTGGTCTATTATGTGGTACTCATTCAAGAACTCTCTGTCTTGCTCATATACTTCAGTAGTCCGCGCGAGTCATCTCGCTAGCAAGAGTTTCGGTTGCTCGTATGAATCGCCCAAGTTGACGTGCTTATCCTTGAAAGGGAGACGGATCACGTATCTACCGTCTGCTTTCATAGTCGTTGTTTGCACGAAATGTTTCTCTCACCTGTTGAGTCTATTAGAAGTGAGCTTCGCATCCGAAGAAGTCACCTCCTCTAAAGTCCAAAATTGCTCGTAGAAAGTGTCCAACTATACGTCAGGCTCATGATGCCCTAATAGGATGTAGAATTGATGTTTGCCTCAGCTTTCGCCAGGAAAACGTACTATTTACCTAGTCATTGTGACTACTGGATTGGCAGCATACATTTTCTCCGCAGTGGTATCCTCCGGGATGAGTATGGTGCATCTCACCACCCTTGAGGCACTTCTTGCTTGACTGGCATTACTGTACAGCATGTCTCTATGAAAGGCAACTGAAGCACGTCTGGTCTTGTCCCACCTTTGAGCGATCGTCAAAGCTTTGCATGAGGCACAGTACCAAATGGCATGTCCTTTGTAGCCGTATCCGAAGCAATCTTGTTGTTGCCACTTCTTTTGAACATTGCTGCTGCTTTTTGCTGATTTACCTTCCTTTTGGTCCGTAGGCGTTTGTGAGAAGGAGGTCGATACCACCGTCTTAACATTGTGCGTCTTGTGTTCATTGAAGTTGCAGGTCAAGTGATTCGTCCTTTTTTTCAACTCCTTAAATTAGTAGACGTGGTGGATATCCATCCATTACTCAATTTTGGATGCAGTGTCGACATCCAGGTTGGCCTTAGCTAGACCTACTAGCAGCCCGTTTAAAAAGCAGTCAAGATCAACGGTTTGCTGGTTTTCGATATGTTGGGTAGTGTGGACAGTGGTGTCCACGGCATCGATGAGCGTCATAATTTGGACATGAGTATTTTTGAGAAGTAGCATCGTAGGCTATCTTTCTTTTTTTTTTCGTGTTTCCAGCCTCGCCCATGCTTCGGCGTTTAGCTTAGCTTGACTAACCGTGATTGATTAGAATCAGTGAAACTGCACAATGAATCAACCGAATGGGGCCGACCATTCTCACTGTACACATTTCAGTGATTACATTTCTTTAATAATCAATAACGGCTCCGGCCACGTCCTTGCAATAAGGTGGAAATAGGGAAGGAATGTTAATGTGACCTTTGCTGTTTAGGGTCCGTGTTTACCTCTGCATTCCCAATAAGGTCACAGGAAGGAGGTTTTTGTATGTAGGGTAGGGCTCGATGGATCAGGATTCATCTAGATAAGTGATTAGATCATATTTATGATTCATAATCATTAATAAGCTCGCGCCGCCGAACAATAGATAATCGAAACAATGCAAAACGCGCCATGCCCGATAGCAAAATAGTGCGCAATAAAGCATCGAAGCAACCGTACACAGGCGATGCTCGAAGCAAACTCTCTTTTCGTAAACGTACGAACCGCACTTACAACCGCACTCCACAAACCACGTCACTACTGCAACTAACATCCGCATCAATCAAGTAGAAGCTTATAAAGAACAATAGGGTATTATAGGGGTATGTGGATTATAACATTGTTCGATAATAAATATAATAATATACCGGCATATAATTTATTTTTTAATTTTGACAAGCGAAACTATTGAAAAAAACAATTTCAAAAAATAATGATTGCAAGACAACACCATCCTATTTCACCATGAAACACGCTACAAAAAAACAGACTACCTAAACCAACGAACCAACAATTGATTTTTAGCATACATAAGTTGACATATATGTCATAATGGGAGCCCCCGTTACTGAAAATTAAATGCTGTCACTTTGTATAAATGTCACTTTGTGAAACTGCAAGTCAGATTGTGAAAATAAAAATGATTAGATTTTTCTTGTTTAAAAATCGAGAAAAAATAGTTGAGATTCATAAAAAATATTTTTGTGCTAGGAAAAATGCCCATCATCGATACGGATGGAAAAAACCATGTTTTTTTTTAAATTAAAACCCCCTATTCACGCTAATCCATCCAAAACTACGATTAAGGGAACTGGCAAAAAAAAGTCCGTGGATGAATTTCGTGCCTTCTGGCAACTTTATGATTCTATTGATGTCCTTGCTCATTGATTTAGCACCAACGGGGGGAGACTTGGTAGTATACCCAATGATTTCATTATCTCAATCCGCTCAATCAATCGCAATGTTTGGTGATATAGTGGACGGATTATTATAATTTAAGATAACTCAATGCACACGCCCTTCAAATTTGGCAGATCGACAGGCAATCGGTGGAGACCCACCTGGTACCTCATAGCAAGATGCTTCGAGGCGGACAGGAAGATTTTATGAGCTACCTCCCCCCTTCGCCTATGCTTCGGCGTTTCATTTAAAAATTAATCGGCTGCCATTTTTTGATGGTTACTTTCTTGAAATCCCTAGGACACATAACACATGAAGTATCTGAACTAAGTATTTATTGTTTAATGAAACAATGACTAATATGGCGCTAAGGAGCAGAAGACGCGTGTTAAGAATAACTCAATTTTCAATCGAATAGGTCTGCAAATTGCAAAATTGCTAAAAGTGGAGTTGCGCAATGAGTGAGTAAAATTTTCCTCGGAAATGGTGTAGGGGCACTTTGGTGGAAAACCAAGATAACTTTTCTCAAAGGTCATTTGAGAAATCCAAGTGAGGTTAAGAAAATTAAAATGGATAATACGTTCTTTTAAATTCTGTGGAATGCGTCATTATTATCTACTGCTTTTATTATTGCCAATAACTTTGCTTAGTCAACCCCCAACACATTTTTTATCGAATGTCATCTGCTTTACTTGGATTTCTCAATTATGTTCCCGATTGTTTTGAAACAGAATGAGATTCAATGGGATAGATATTATGCGTTAGTGGCATTCACATTGCAACAACCCTAGTTTTTAATATTTTGTTTAGGCAGATAGTTTCATGTTATTTTCAGTTATTGGTGACAATACCGGTCATGAAGATGCTCGCCTTATTTTCAACAAATATCTGGTGTCAGTTTCGGTTTTGTGGTTAAACTAAAACCAGTACTGCATCGTGTGTAGCCATCTGGTGGACAATTACACTCAGAAAAAAATGTTGACCTACAAGTGGGTCGCATTTGTTGGCCCAATTACACACTGGTGTAGTACTAGTTCACTAGTTCAACACTAGTTCAAACATAAAAACGACACCGCAAAGCCTAACTTATATGCAACACTAGATTAAGAGTAAGTAGATGATATGCAAATAATTAATGATTTAATATAATCTAGGAGCAACTCGTTAGAGAGTTTATTACACAAACAGTAACAAAAAATAGTAATGTACCGAATTAAACTGCCATTTTGTTCCCGAATTATTTCTAAATTTAAAACTGAAATTTATTGCATACGTTACGGATTTGTTGTGAACTTGTGTTTCGTGCTATTTTTTATAGCTAGCCGAAAACGACTGATTTAGACAAAATCAAGATAAAATCATACGTCACGCGTTACAGCTCCGTGATTCAGCAATGTTAGTTTTGTATACTTTATTCTGTTCCACAATCGGTATCGAAACCACAACAGTACAATAGTAAAATAAAATAATAATTATTATTATTTATTAAACGATTGCGGAGATGATATCTTGTGAATCATACCGTTCACTGCATTCACGTAATTTATTCACGTCTTAGTTTAGTTCATAGGTCTAGTAGTACGAACCTGATAAATATTTTTAAACGCTTTAGTTCCCATAAATACTTAAGGTATTCGTTTCAGATGTAAAGAAATCTGATTAACTTAAGTCGCACACCGTTTGTAAACAATTGTGTATTGCAATCAAATTATAAATCCAATACCAAACTAATTGTAAGATTAGGTTGAGTGATTTTGTTCATCTGATTTTAATTTTATGTGTGGTTTATCGTAAAACCACCCTCCCGCGCTTATAATAAATTTAGAATAGAACCGATTTATTGCTGGAACAGATACTATTTATAATAATAAACCAGTTTAGTGCATGCAAGCGTACGCAGATAAACTTGAATTTAAAATAAAACACACAAACACATTTATTTAATGATTAATTTTTTTAGATCAAATGTTTTCCTTCCTTCCACATAAAATGCTACGTAATGGTAGCGTCTCTTTTATCATCTACAAGCACAGGTCGCACGCTGATCGACCCGCTGCAAGCAAATATACCCTAATATCTATGTTTCTTATATTATCGAAAAAAAAACATCTCGTGTTTGAATGAAACCGCCTCAGTAGTTAGTTATTCTTTACGATACTATATATTAGATAACAAAGCGAGAATACGGATATGCGAAAATAAACTGCCTGGTTTGTGTACTACGATTGAAGCTCGCAGAAACGTGAAGTTGGTTGATGAGCCATTGAAACATTAAAAAGTCGAATGGAAGCTGCAAAGCAAACATACCTACCTACCATTGAATCGGGTAAATCAGTAAAGTGGAACAAAGAATCAAGTTCTAAAAATAAAATAAACACTAGCAAACGACAAACTGGAGTTTACGCCCCTCTAGTGAATCGGAGATCGCTGAGAGAAATAATTGTTAGAACGTCTTTTGTTGAAGTGAAGGAAATATACATTGTTATGGAAATTGAATTGAAGAATGCAAACACGTTTAGTATGTAGAAATTGAATATCAACAAAAAATAAACACATAAAACAATATCGATGTATATTTATACACTTTATTGAATAAACATTTTGAATGAAGTATATTGTTTATCCCTCCCATGGGTAATATCACATAGCATAGCATAGTATTTTCCGACCATGCATAATCCTGGGTTTGCTGTTGTAGAGACGATGGAAGCGCCAAAAGAGCTGCATTGGGCTTGACAGGCTCTTCATCCATCGATCGCTTTGCACAACACCTGGCCAGGTCCTTATGATCAGTATGGAATGGGAGGGAAGTGTTGATTAGAGGTCTACTTAAGAAGATGCTGAGAACTCATGCTACCTTCATAGACATCTGGAGTTGAAAGTTGGATGGGATTGAGCGGGAGGCTTTCGTTGGCGAGAAAGCGTATGCATATTTATATGTATATAGGTCGTTGGGAGCGATGAAGCTAAGAAAGTTGATGCACTCTGTTACTATCCGCTTTTCTGGACTGGAACACAGGTGTTTCCTATTTGTATCCAGGCTCTTCTTGCGTGGGAGTTTGTGTGTCGGTTGGGACATGAGCACTCTTGTCCTAGCCTTTTATGGCTCATGGTTATAGCGCCATTACTCGCTTTCTGAAAAGAAAAAAAGGACACGCCGACACACAAGCCCCCCCCCCCCCCCCCCCACACACACACGCGCATGCGCGCGGGCTCGCGTGCGCGTACGCTCATACACACTACTCAGAGTTATGTTAAGTTGAACATAATAGAAATTTTAAATATTTGTTATTTTAAATATTGTTATGCCCCGACTTATTTCAAATTGAATATCATAGATAATTGTAAACAATCGAATTCCGAACAATGTATAGCATATTATGGTAGGATCTCACCCGATTATTATCCATAGCCTGTATAGTATAAATGCTTCTATCTGCCACAAACGATACAATGTCCTCCCACGAACCGTTCACATCCAGGAACAAAAAAATTAATGGCTCCAGCGAAGTACAAACAGACATCTGCACATCACACTCGTTTGGCAGCACAAGGATCAACGGCCTAGGATGCCGGAACCGATCCCTGTACTGACGCTTGAAACCTTCCTCAACATGTAACAGAACGAACACTCCTTTCGCGCTCAACCGCTTGTACCGCTTGGAAATAGGTGCGATCCAGCTTGGTTTTCAAACTGGGCACGGTATCACATGCGATTAGCTCAAAGCACTTCGATGTTCCTGCCACTTCCTGGGTTATGCCTGATCGGTGCTGTCGCAACGCACGATCTAGCGCCCCCACGTAGTGTCCATCGAAGGGTTTCCGCGATAAGGATTTTTGCGAGAACATCCTTTCCAGTTCAGTCCCACTCTTTCAAGTTTCTCACTTAGCAGGGCTCATTTCCTGATACACAAAAATCACTGCACAATTTTCTTACGCTTCAAAATCGAGTTTTTTCTCGACACAAGACATTTTCCACCTTCCGACCGCCAGCTAAATTGAAGTCCAGAAGAAGACACGTAACTCTGATTTGAAAATTTGCAACACCCTCCCATGGGTAATATCACATCACAAAATATGTAAATAAATAAAATAAATACCTACCATGGCATCACTTCAGCATCATTGGTGGTAAAACGTGACAATCCATACAAACAATTTTGAAGGTCCATACAAAAAACGTGACAAGCGGGGGGTCTGAATATGTAGTCACATTTTTAATTATTTCTGTTGAATCGTTCTCCACACGAAGGAAAAGCCGGGATTAAGATTATCGTCATCCGCTTGCATCTATCATTCGAAAATCGATTGATTCGATATAAACCGACGGAGGATACATTCGATTAAAGGAAGATGTTTGGTTTCAGTGTAGCCGAATAAGCCTTGTCTCGGTCGGGATGGGTCCGAAACTACGCGATACCGCTTTGAATGCGAATACAAAGCTTGAATTCGAAGATAAAAGTTAAAACAAACATATGTGGTTCCATCGTTATCACACTCCGTCAATCACAATTTCTCCTTCTGAGGGACCGTCGTATTATTCAACTCCTATCACCTAACTCCGACTTGCTCAACAAGCTCCGAAGCTTCAGCGTCATTTGAAGTTAAAGATGTTTCCGATTCCTTCAAACCAGAACGCAATGCCTGTCGCACCACGGGGGATCTCGTGCCACTTGCCACGGTCGCGCATTTAGTTTTTCTGCCATCTTTGCCATTTGGGCTCTGTGTTCGATTATGATAGCGACGTTCCCCAATTACCATCTTCATCTGTTCCATTTTGAAGTTCCAGGCCACTATTCTGGGTACCGTTATACCTGTCGACATTCCTTCGCCGACGAGTTTCAACGCCCTCCAAACCGCAGTGACCAAGTATCACCTCCAATACCCATTATGGATTGTGATTTGGAAGCTCCTGGTTCGTCTAGTGCCGTCCCGCGTCTCCGCCAGCACTCATCTTAGTTGTCTTGGCCATATAACTAGATACGAATCAGGAGTCTACCAACTTACTTCTACAATGATGTACACATGCCATCCTGCCAACTGCATGTCTGATATATCTTCGAGTTACACCACAACTAGAAATACCTACAATGATATTTCTCATTCTGCGAGTTTTTAACATCATGCTCTACAGCTACAGTCCATCGATATCACATCTCAACGCCTTAAGTGTCAATCCAGAACGCCAAAATACCTGTTCGATTGGTGCGGTACTGTCTCGATTACAAAACAGCGATTTGGCTCTACTATTTAGCGACTACAACCAATCTGGATTAGTTTGTAATACATCCATGGGTGATCATCCAAAAAATCACATTCTTAGTCCGTATGTGCCTGCTTCCTAACTACGTGCTTTTGGATGATTTCATTCTACACGGTTTAACTGAAGACAACATATCAAGAAGACTAGCAAATTCAATTTCTCATATGACCACTTATGAGATGGCATAATCGCGTCATCTTGTAGCATATTAGCTATTTGCATAATCCAAATTCTTAGAACTTGCTATAAACTCGAGGCTGCGACCTTTCAGTCAGCAGTTAATTGTTGTTGTTGTTGTTTATTAATGACACTTTACATCCATCGGATGCATTCATGTCAGTTTCAATTGTTCAAAGTGTAGCAGAGTGTACAATATGAGGTGAGTGGTGTTGTTTATAATAAATATGATAAAATTTCACTTAGCTTTTTTCCTTTGGTTGGGGCTCCTCCTTACGGTTCGCCCTCGTTGGCACTTTCTCTTGTTTTTTTCTGGTTTCTTCAATTTTCAAATATTCTTTAAACACTTGCAATAGCTTCCTCCTTATGGCTTTCATCATGTTCTTTAGTTTTATAACTATCTTCATTTGCGAAAGGTTTCTTTCCTTCGTTTCCTTCTATTTTTCTTCAACATGTTGTTTCTTTTCCGTCTTCTTCTTCTCCATCATGTTTTTCTTCGTTTCCTCCCTCTCCGTCATCTTCCTTTCCATCTTACTCTTCTTCGTTTTCTTCCATTTCATTATCTTCCTCTTCATCATCTTTTTCTCAGTTATCTTCCTCTGCGCCATCTTCTTTTCCTCTGGGCCATCTTCTTCTCCGTCATCTTCATTTTTGTCATGTTTTTCTTCGTTTGCTTCCTTTTTATCATCTTCCGTTCCGTTATGCTTTCCTTTGTTTTCTTCCTTTCCATTATCTTCCTCCCGATCATTTTCTTCTCTTTCATCTTCCTCTTCGTCATCTTTCTCTCCTTAATTTTCTTCTTCGTCATGTGTGTTCTATTCCTTTTCATTATCTTCATCAGCATTGTCTTCTTCTTTGTAATCTTCCTCTTTACCGTCTTCTCTTCCGTCGTGCTTTTCTCCGTCTTCTTCCTCCAGTCATCTTCCTTTTGAACATTTTTCCTCCATTATGCTATTTCACAACTTCTTCCTCGCTATGTCTTCCTTTTTCGTTCCTTTTGATGTTTATTTTCACATACTTCTATTTTTCCTTCCTATCGTTGGGATTCTTAAAAATCGCTTCTGTCTTTGTTTTTCATAGTTTCCGATAAATGTTGCTATCATGCAGATACTTCAGCAATCGCTTTTCGCAATCATCGTCGTTGCACAACGCCGTATAGAGGCTCGAGGTATCGATCCCATATTTTGTCCTGGCCGCTTCGAATTTTCTGCAGTGCAGGATTATGTGCCGAACATCCAGGACTGTCCCACAACACTCGCATATCGGTGGAGAAGATTTCTTCAACAGGAAATCATGTGTCAACCGTGTATGACCGATGCGCAGTCGAGTGAGTACCCGCTGATCAGCGGAATTATTCTGATCGATCCACTTTTTTGTTTCACGTTTAATCTCTAATAGTTTAATTCCTGTTAGCTGCCTCCAACGTTCTTCCCACTGTTGACGGATGGCTTGAGTCATTGCCTTAATGGCATCCTCTTTAGGGACAGTGACGTTGATTGGTAAGCTATTTCTGGCTTCGTTGGCGAGTCGATCTGCTTCTTCGTTACCGTGGATACCGGTGTGGCCGGGGATCCAACAAAGGTAAATCGAACGATTCCGTAATAGGTTTTCAATTTCCTGTATCCAAGGATGTTGTGATTTACCACATTCTATGGCCGAAAGACAACTAGCAGAGTCCGAAAGGATGATTAGCTCATTTGTTGTTCCCGCCGCGTTGATAGCCGATTTTATCGCAAAGGCCTCCGCCGAAAAACACTGCACTGTGGCGGAAGACTTAATGCCCTCTGCAAGCTGGTATTGAAAAACTCCTACACCAACTGTATTTTCACGCTTAGATCCATCTGTGAAAATAGCCGTAGCGCGATGAAAACGGTTTGCCAGCAACTCCTGTACTATGGGACGCACTCTATCCGGCGAATCTCCAGCTTTAACCTGTCGCTTCAGGTCCCACACAACATATGGCTTGGGTTCATACCACATTCGATTGGTTAACCGCATCCGAACGGCGATGTTTGGAAGTTGCATATCAACTATCCTAAGCCAGTCAGACACTCTTTGCACAACTGGAAGATCGACATTTCTTTGGTCTGTCTCCAGCATTCGGAATGCTACTCGAATCACAGTTTGCTGTACCCGTAGGTCGAACGGTAATGTACCTGCCTCAGCCATAATCGCTGGAATAGGGCTTGTGACGTACGCTCCTGAGGCATTCGGTTGTAGATAGGTGCCAGCGTTTGCACCACCGAATCCTTCGCTCTACTGACGAGCCCAATGCCGTAAAGGAGTCGCGATGTGACAATTGCTGATCCAATGCACAGGAGAGAGTTGCGTTGTCCCCGAGGAATCTTTGCACCAATCAACTTTAGAATCCGTAGCCTGGAGTCGCATGTTGCTTTAACAGCTTTGCAATGCTGTTTGAAAGACAGCAACCGGTCGAGAGTGACACCGATAATAGCTGAAGATAGACCGGTTGCTGGATCCATCCGTGTGTGCGATCCGTCGTTCAGGATTATCAACTGTTCCGTTAGCGTCTTCTCGGCGATATAACGGCCCAATGTATTCGGCATCGCTGACCCCCAGGCGGGGTGGTGTGCATTGAAGTCGCCAAGTAACAACAAAGGTGCTGGCAATTACTCGAATAAATCATCCAGTTTGGTTTGCCAATGTTGCTGCGTAATCGGGGGGATGTAAATTGACACTACTGTCATTGGAGTAGGAAGATGGATGCGAACTGCAATGGCTTGAAGGTCACAGTCGATATCAATGCGTTCAAATGGAATCCCTCCACGGATGGCAAGGCCCACTCCTTGTTGCCAATACCGACAATTACCGTTCTGAAGAAGCAATGTGTAGTTCTTGCCTGCAAAGTCTGGAGCGATACAGTGGTTGTTTACTTTCGTCTCCTGCAGCGCTATGACGGACGGTTCGTGTTTGTTAATGAGCAACTTGAGTTCACCGATATTGCCACGTAGACCACGTATGTTCCACTGAAGAGCAAAACATTTCGCGGGTTGCCTACTGGATAGTGTTGCTGACGACGACGAAGATGCTGTTGACGGCCTACGCGTTGGGCCTGACATATCGACCTGATTCCAGGAGGAAAAAGAGGATGCACGACACACGTGACTGGTCCCAACTTAACCCCCCCTGACATCCACTCCCATTCTGGGGAGGGGGGAGGTTACTTCACGCTCTCCCTCCCCTCGCCGATTGTGGGATACCGGTTCACTTCCCGTTCGTTCTGCGATAGTTGGTTGAGGTTGCGATGATGATGTGTTTTGGTTTTGCTTTTGACTACGAGTTTCATCGGCGGAGGTGTTGATTGCGTTGTGTTGCGATAAATAACGAGTTGATGTAATGGTAGGTAGGTTAAGTGATTCAGTCGCTTCATGATCGACCGCACAGGGGGATTCACCATCAACGGGTTGGGGTAAGACGTCCCGGACGGATTCTCCAGCCTGCTGCGCTCGTTCTAGTAAGAGTGAAGGGGATACTACAATTTCCCACCCTTCAAGTCGATCGTTGTTATTGTTTGGTTCGCTGGACAGGATGGTATTGCTGGTCGGTAAACGTACTGTAGGGTTGTTCTTATCGAAGATGCTGGCTAGAAGGTGTTTCTTCGATCTCGTACTCTTCGTCTATTTCTATAGCCTCCTTTTCGGATATATCATCTTCTTCGGCGGTTTTCTTCAACGGTGGGCTTTGTCGTTCGGACGAGGTTTTGTTGCTTCTACTGTGTCTTTTCTTTTTCTTACGGTTGTTGCTGTCCCGGGGTTCCATTGTGGCAGGTGATTTGGTTCTGAGCTGCATCGATGTTCTGACTACTTGTGAATTTTCGGGTAATCTGCCTGCAGATTGGTTTCTTTGAATCGATGATGGTTGACTCGGTGATGGCTGAATAGCTGATGGCGGGATCGGTACACTGAACTTCGTTTGTTGCGACTGCTGAGATTGTGGTGGTCAATTCATCTTGATATGGGCCAAAAGTTTTTCAATCTTTTCGTCTTTCTTCTTCATCGCATCGAGGAGCTGGGAAATTTGTTTGTCCTTATCCTGCATCTTTTTTTCTATCTCCTCCAGTTTTTTGCGATCGGTAGTCTTCTGAGCTGCGGGTGCGGCATAGTTTTCTGTTCCTGCTTCAACTCGCTTGCGGGCTTCGGGGTACGTGAGATTCTTGTCAATTTTCATCCGGATAACATCCACTTCTTTCTTGTAGACCGGACATTGACGGTTATTCGGACGGTGAGATCCACCGCAATTAATGCAATGGGCAGCAGCTTCACATTCTACACCTTCCAACAACTCATGTTCGGTAGAACAATTCAGGCAACGTTTCGGACCTGGACAGCGGACACGGGGATGACCGCAACGAACACAACCGTAGCATAATAGCGGATTCGGATAGTATGGGCGGGTAGCTACTCGAAGGAGACCGATTTTTACTTGCGATGGATAATTGCACTTATTAAACGTAAGAATCAAGGCGGATGTATTCACTAGCTGACCGTTCTCTCTTCGAGAGATTCGTTGAACTCGGATAACCCCCTGTCCGATAAGATTGCGTAAGACATCCTTCTCTTCCATACGGATTGCCTCAAAGCACGAAATAACGCAACGACTTACGTTTAGATTTGGGTGCAGTTGTACAACAACCTCCGTACCATCGATAAGGGAAGATAATTTCAACAGTTTTTCGACCTGGGCTGGGCTCCTTATCTTATGCGTGTAGCGTGTTCCTTGCGCTTCAGTCGAAGCTCCCTCGATTGGTCCACCAGCAGCACTCTCTACCGATTTTCCAACAATGAAGGGATCCGACTTCAGATGGGTTTTTTTCATCCTTGCTAATTAATTGCAGGTATGTCAGTGCACCAAATTCGTGCGACGACAAGCCTCCTAAGCCTGGCCAATGTTCTCCTGACCCTCCCGGGTCGCCGCTACTAGCGGCCGGCATGGTCACTCTACTCTACCTTACCACTTTCTCGCTTGTACACACCGTAGACGTTGGAAATATTCGAAAAAAAATAACAACGGTCACCCGTTGTTTACCCCAGAGACGGAAAAGAAAAAGAAAACCAAAAGATTTTCCTACCTTATGCTCCTTCAACGTCGTATTGACAGCCTTTCGATGGTCAAAATGGTACCTTTACCACCTCAAACAACGGCGAAAAACTTTACGCCGAAAACCAGAAAAAATGATTTGTTCGAACTTTTGCACCCCTTCGTGGTCGGGTCGACACACTACACTGCAACCGGCTGGCAGAAAGCGTAACAATAAAACCGCACACAGCGTCCGTATACAGCAGCCGGTAGATACGGCGGCAGTAGTGAAGCACTATTATCACTGCAGCCAAGCGGTAGGAAAGCACAATGGGCGACTGTTGTTTTGCCGTACACACGCGGTAGGAGCACTTTAATTCACTTATAATTACACCAAAATCAACCAATTTCGATAAGATTGCGATGTTTATCACTGCTGAACACTGGCCACTATAGGCGGGTGGCTTTTGAGGAGTTATAAAGCGTGAAAAACCACAACTAAGCGAAACTATCCTGAGCCCGTACGCGATTGCTATTAATCGTAGTAATGTCCCGAACTCGAATGAACTTTACTTGATTAACCTTAGTGAAAATTAATGAATAGGCTCCGAGAAATTGAGGAGGCCATCAAACGAGAACATAGCAATCTCGTTAAAAGTAAAAACAGAGCTAGGACCCTCCAGGGCATTACAGAGAAAACAGAGTTGCTAAATGATAGAAAAAACGAATATAAGGTAATATTAAACTCCTTTAAACATAGATTAAATATACAGGACTGGAATGTTCAAATTGAAACATATGAAGCTCTGATATTAATGGTTAAAACTAGTTTGAAAATTTTAGAAACTACAGAAATTCTCACTAAATCAAAGCCAACGTTCAAATCTATTGCTAAAAGTGCTATAATTTGTAAACGCTGGATCGAACCTTACAGAATGGCGTTCGACATCAAGACTGCGACAGCAATCGTAAATACTTACGATGACTCGCATGAGAATTTAAGCGCATTTGTCGACTCGGCAAATTTATTGAAAGAACTTACCAAAGCTGATCATGTGCCACTGGCAATCAAATTTTTGAGAACTAGGCTAACAGGCAAGGCTCGATTAGGTCTGCCGAATGAATTCCCCACAATTGAAGCACTAATAGACAACGTAAAGGGTGTCCACGATGAAATTGCCACACTATGAAATTGCTCTAACTTTTTAACCGTTGGGTAGAATTTAATGAAAATTTGGGTGGATTTAGTTCATAGTGCATTATTTACATCCTGCAAGTTTTAAAGTCCTGTGATCAAAACTCGCGGAAATGGAGTCGAAAGAACAGCTCGTGCGTGATAAAATCTTGCGCATTCATCACGAGAACAAGGATCTCTCGCATCGTTCCATCGCTAAAACGTTGGGAATCGCGAATTCCACGGTGTCGCAAGTGATTAAGCGGTTCGAGGAACGGTTGACCACCGATAGGAAGCCCAGAAGTGAAGGAAAAAGTATTCCGTACAACACCAAAAATCACAACCGCGTAGTTGGGGCCTTCCACCGAAATCCGAACGCCTCCGTTCGGGATGTGGCTAAGAAGCTGCACCTAAGCCGAAGTTTTGTCCAGAAGGCCAAAACTAAGGCTGGGCTTCGAACGTTCAAGGTACAAAAGGCCCCTAATCGCGACGAGAAGCAGAACAAGTCCGCCAAAACCCGTGCCAGGAAGTTGTACCTCAACATGCTGACGAAAGTTGAATGCTGCATCATGGACGACGAAACATATGTGAAGGCCGACTTCAAACAGATCCCCGGCAACCTGTTTTTCACGGCCCAGGATAAGTTCAGCGTTCCGGGGCATGTCCGCACTCAGAAGATGTCCAAATTTGCGAAGAAATTCCTGGTTTGGCAAGCAATCTGCACGTGCGGGAAGCGTAGTGCACCTTTCGTGACCCAGGACACGATGAACGGACAGGTGTACATAAAAGAGTGCCTCCAGAAGCGGCTGCTTCCTCTCCTGAAGGCCCACAACGTCCCAACAATCTTCTGGCCGGATTTGGCCTCATGCCACTACTCCAAGGACGTGCTGAAGTGGTATGCGGACAATAAGGTCAATTTCGTGCCGAAAATGTTCAACCCTCCCAACACTCCGGAGCTCCGCCCCATCGAGAAGTACTGGGCGATTATGAAGCAACACCTTCTTAAACGACCTAAGGTAGTGAAGACAGTCGAGGAACTGAAGAAAGTATGGGTTTACATGCAAAAAACGGTTGATTCACAGGTTGTGCAGAATCTTATGGCCGGGGTTAAGGCCAAGGTGCGGGCATTTGCGTATGGACTGTAAATAAAATACGAGTAAAATGGTAAAATGAAGTTTAATAGTTATTTCTCAATCCCTGAAAATTTGATGGCAATGGGATGAAAACTCGAATTTTGCGAATCAATTTTGTGTGTGGCAATTTCATCGTGGACACCCTTTAAAGTCCAGGTGCTCTGAAACAGTAACACCCGAAAATTTGGTGGCTAAGTTAAAAGCCGTAAAACAAAAGGGTAATACAGACAATTTTTGTAGCACTATCGATTCTCTTTGTAATCAGCTACGAGCAACTTACTTGGAGAACGGAGTACCCGATAACGTTGCTAAAAGTATGGCAACTAGAGCAGGCGTGGAGGCACTCACGTCTGGGGTAGCAAATACCGAAACAAAAATTATTCTGAAAGCTGGAACCTTCACCGATGTAAAACAGGCTATTCAGAAGGTAGTAGAAAATGCATCCTCTAGTGATACAGCTCAACTCCTGACTTATCACAATAATTCTAGACAACCATACCGGAATCGTGGAAATTTTTCGAATAACGATTCCAGAGGTCGAAACCAAAGAAATCAACAATATCAAAATAGGGATAATAGGCACTCTTACAGAGATAACAGAAATTTTAACAGAAATAACCGGAATTACCAATCAAACCGGAACCACAACGGTTATTACCAAACCAACTCGCGTGGTAGAGGAGGACAAAATAACTCCCGCCAAATGTATACAGCAAGCGTGGAAGAAGCAAACCAAGCACAAGGCAATCGCTATCCACCAGCACAATCGTCTCACACACAGAACCCGCAAGCGCAACCCAACGCGGTGACAAACGGCAATGTTTTTTTAGACAATACATGTGGCCCGTGGAGCCCAAACCAGGCACAATATATGCAATGAATTTAAATGCAGCAAACTTTATTAACATGTATGTCGGTATGACCAATTCAATATGTTCATTCATAGTTGACAGTGGAGCCGACATATCAGTTATTAAAGGAACCAAAATACTCCCTCATCACACAGTAAATAGAAGCAAACACTATCGCATCACCGGAATAACACACGGTGTTGAAGAAACTATGGCAGAAACCAACACTTCTCTGCACTTTGATAATGGATTGGTGATTAACCACAATTTCCAAATAGTTGATTCAGACTTTCCAATTCTTACTGATGGTATTCTGGGGCGTGACTTTTTGACCACGTTCAAGTGCACCATCGATTACGAACATTGGTTGCTAAATTTCAAATTTCAAAACCACGAGATATCAGTACCTATCGAAGATACTTATAATGGAAACATTCTAATACCAGCACGATGCGAGGTAATCCGTACGTTACCTCACCTAAAAATAGTAGAAGACACATTAGTGCATTCACAAGAAATACTTCCTGGTGTTTTTTGTGGAAATACTATAGTTTCTCAAGAATCACCATTCATAAAATTTATTAATACGACAGAAAGCCAGGTATTAATACAAAATTTTACACCACACACTGAACCTTTAGACAAATATGTCCAAGTAAAAAATAACCAAACAAAAGAGCAAGACCGAACCAAAAGAACACAACGGATAATGTCTCAAATAAATTTCGACAAAGTTCCATTATTTGCCAAACAAATTCTTATGAAAGTTATCGAAAATTATCAGGACATTTTTAGCTTAGCAGATGAAAAATTAACGACGAATAATTTTTATAGTCAAAATATTCCGTTAAACGACCAAAGGCCAGTATATATCCCAAATTATAAAAATATACATTCTCAGACTGAGGAAATGAAGTCACAAATACAAAACATGCTAGATGATAACATAATTGAACCATCGATTTCCCCGTATAATTCCCCTATTTTACTAGTTCCGAAAAAATCGGACAACAATACAAAAAAATGGAGACTAGTTGTCGATTTTCGACAGCTGAACAAAAAAATTCTAGCAGACAAATTTCCTCTTCCCCGGATAGATACAATACTGGATCAATTAGGAAGAGCTAAATATTTTAGCACACTTGATCTGATGGCAGGCTTCCATCAAATACCATTAGATCAGAACTCTCGAAAATATACTTCTTTTTCTTCTCCATCCGGACATTTTCAATTTACGAGGCTACCATTTGGCTTAAATATAAGCCCTAATAGCTTCCAACGGATGATGAATATTGCAATGGCCGGATTGACTCCAGAATGTGCTTTTGTTTACATTGACGACATCGTGGTGATAGGATGTTCAGTTAATCATCATTTTTCCAATTTAACTAAGGTATTTGAACGCTTGAGGCATTATAACCTAAAATTAAACCCCAGTAAATGTAATTTTTTTTTGTACCGAAGTAATTTTCCTCGGACACAGGATAACTAACAAGGGCATTTTGCCAGATGATTCCAAATTTAAAGCAGTGAAAAATTTTCCAACACCTACGAATACAGACGAGGTACGTCGATTTGAAGCATTTTGCAATTATTACCGTAAATTCGTTCCGAATTTCGCAAATATATCAAAACCTCTGAATGATCTATTGAGAAAAAACATTAAATTCGACTGGACTTCTACCCACAATGAGGCATTTAATAAGCTAAAAATGTACTTATTGTCACCACAAATTTTAAAATACCCTGACTTCACTAAAGAGTTCAATGTAAACGACCGATGCTTCGGATGTAGCCTGCGGAGCAATACTCTCGCAACGCTACGAAGAAGGAGATTTACCAATTGCTTACGCCAGCAAGAGTTTTACAAAAGGCGAAAGAAATAAACCCATTATAGAGAAAGAATTGACCGCCATTCATTGGGCGATCGATTATTTTAAACCCTATCTATACGGACGTAGGTTCAAAGTCCGCACAGATCATCGTCCTTTAGTCTATTTATTCGGTATGAAAAAACCCACCTCCAAGTTGACTAGAATACGTCTTGATCTGGAGGAATTTGATTTTGATATAGAGTTTGTTCCCGGAAAAGCAAACGTGGGAGCAGATGCACTCTCACGAATCGTTCTTAATTCAGAAGAACTTAAAAATTTGTCAATACTACTTGTAAATACTAGAGCTATGGTTAAGAAACAAAATTTAGAACAAATAAATACAACTCCTCAAGGACTAGTAGGACCACATTCTCAGACTGATCACCTGGTTATGTGGAAAACTGAAAACCCTTCCGAGGTTCGTAAATTATTAAACCATAACAGAGGAAAAATACTGAAACAATTCACTACAAAATTCACGCGTGACAATGGAAGTCAAGCTTTCGAGCATGCTCTTCTAGAACTGAGTAAATATATGCAAAATTATAAAAGAAACAAACTTGCATTATCCATGGAAGATGAAATTTTTAAATATTTCTCTGTGCATACATTAAAGGAAATCGCAAACAACGCCATTTCCACGTATGAAATAATTCTCTATAACCCGCCGAAGTTTATAGAAAGCGAAGAAGAGATTAATAAAATTATATCACTTCATCACATGACACCTACGGGAGGTCATGTAGGCCAACATAGATTATATTTGAAAATAAGAGAAACTTATAAATTCAAAAACATGAAAAATTTAATATCCACTTTCGTAAGAAATTGTGAAAAATGTAAAGTTAATAAAATAGTAAGACACACAAAAGAAGCAGAAGTCGTGACGACGACTCCTTCTAGACCATTTGAAGTTATTTCAGTGGACACTGCAGGTCCACTTACAAGAACAAACAATGGAAATAGATATATTTTAACAATACAATGCAATTTAACTAAGTACGTGGTGTTAATACCTGTTCCTACAAAGGAAGCAGCAGTATTAGCTAGAGCTTTAGTCTATAACTTTATATTGATCTATGGAACATTCATGGAAATTAGAACCGACCAAGGGTCAGAATACAACAATGAGGTTCTAGAAAGAGTTTGTAAATTACTGGAAATCAAACAAAAAATTTCTACCGCATATCACCCACAGTCGATTGGAGCATTAGAGAGAAATCACAGGTGTCTGAATGAATATCTGAGATGTTTTACTAACGCTCACCAATCAAACTGGGATGATTGGGTAAAGTTTTATGAGTTCACATTCAACACAACACCCCATACGGAACATGGATTCACTCCATACGAACTAGTTTTCGGAAGAAAGGCAAGACTGCCACAAGATTTAAGAAATGAAAAACCAGAAATAGAACCGGTATATAATTTTGAACAGTACGACAGAGAACTGAAATTCAGACTACAAAATACTAACCAAATAGCCAGGCAAAATCTGATAGATAACAAACAAAAACGTCAAATGATAGCAAATAATAATATAAATCCAATTGTATTGAATAAAGGAGATCAGGTATATCTAAGTAATGAAGGAAGGAAAAAACTGGACCCATTTTATATTGGCCCATATATAGTAGAAAATATAGAAAACACAAATTGCACTATATTGCATCCAAGAACGAATAAAGTAACAACAGTTCATAAGAATAGATTAGATAAGCCATAATAATATTATACAAATTATATAATATTTATAATGATAAATTTATAACAAAAAAAAAACATTGTGAACCCAAGTCTAGAGGCAATCGTAATTATCAAATTTTCCCACAACTATTTTT
The DNA here is from genome assembly GCA_024533555.2 of Aedes koreicus. Taxonomy (NCBI): domain Eukaryota; kingdom Metazoa; phylum Arthropoda; class Insecta; order Diptera; family Culicidae; genus Aedes; species Aedes koreicus. Next base: position 22,621 of record JAHHFK020005565.1, on the reverse strand, counting down.
TTTTTTTTTTTTCGAATTGTTGCACCATTCTCCAAAAGGGGGGAGGTGTAGCATATTAGCTATTTGCATAATCCAAATTCTTAGAACTTGCTATAAACTAGAGGCTGCGACCTTTCAGTCAGCAGTTAAACCTTTCCGTCTTTCATTGCAGAAAGGCGCTAACAATAATACACTCTTTCAATGACACCCTAAGAACCCAAACAAAAATATCTCTTTTACATAACCTTCTTGGCTGAGCAATAAATTATGTATTGCCAGCAACGAAACTCATTTCCCATTTTCTTTGCTCGTGACCTTCTCAAGCGCTGCGCGATTGCAACAAGCAATTGATGTTTTGCTTTTGCCAGATGTTTTTAAAACAAGCGACGCCTTCTCGGCTTGGGTCAGCCAGGTATTTGTAACTTACTACTTAAGCTTTTGGAACGATAATAAATGTGTGATTATAGTTTGAGATACGAGACGCATCACTTCGTGTGACTAGAGAAAACTTCTCCTAAAGACTAAAGGGCGATACGGTCAAAATTTGGTCAATATCAACTTGACGTATTTCTTTCAATTTTGCATTTAAAAAACCTGAACACCCCTCATTTTGAAGGTGTGTTTGTGTGTGTAGAATGTTGCTCCTATTTTGATTTTGGAATTCACTCTTCAGTTGTCAAAATGCCGTCCAAGCAAGAAGAGCAGCGTATCAAAATTTTGCTCGCGCATCGCGAAAATCCGAACTACTCGCACGCAAAGTTGGCAAAATCGCTAAAAGTTGCCAAATCAATCGTTACAAATGTAATTAAAGTGTTTGGGGAACGTTTGTCGACAGCCAGGAAGTCTGGATCGGGGGGAAATCGAAAACCGGAAGCCGCTGAGACGACAAAGAGAGTTGCCGGTAGTTTCAAGCGAAACCCTAACCTATCTCTCCGAGATGCCGCAAATAAGCTGGGTGTATCGTCTACAACCGTGCATCGAGCCAAAAAACGAGCCGGACTATCGACTTACAAGAAGGTAGTGACTCAAATCGCGATGATAAAATACGACGGCCAAAGCGCGATCCCGGAGGCTGTACACGACGATGTGACGAATTTGACTGGTGGTAATGGACGACGAAACCTACGTCAAAGCCGACTACAAGCAGCTTCCGGGACAGGAGTTTTATACGGCAAAAGGAAGGGGAAAGGTAGCAGATATTTTCAAGCACACGAAACTGTCAAAGTTCGCAAAGAAATATCTGGTTTGGCAAGCCATCTGTACCTGTGGCTTGAAAAGCAGCATTTTCATAGCTTCCGGGACTGTCAACCAAGAAATTTACGTGAAAGAGTGTTTGAATAAACGTCTGCTGCCTTTCCTGAAGAAACACGGTTGTTCCGTACTGTTTTGGCCGGATTTGGCATCTTGCCATTACGGTAAAAAGGCCATGGAGTGGTACGCCGCCAACAACGTGCAGGTGGTTCCCAAGGACAAGAACCCTCCCAACACGCCAGAGCTCCGCCCAATTGAGAAATACTGGGCTATTGTCAAGCGGAACCTAAAGAAGACCAAAAAAACTGCTAAGGACGAGCAGCAGTTCAAGGCAAACTGGCTTTCTGCGGCGAAGAAGGTGGACAAGGTGGCTGTACAAAATCTGATGGCAGGGGTCAAGCGTAAGGCCCGGCAATTCGGATTTGGAAAAGCGGAAGCCTAACTGAATATTTTTCCTGAATTTTATACTAATTGAACTTGAAAAAGAAATTTAATTTGATTTTTTAAATAAACGATTTCACCGATTTACACGCGTTTTCCCTTGACCAAATTTTGACCGTATCACCCTTTATCCACGCAAGATAGTAAAATCTGCCGTTCAAAGTTAAGGGCTTACGCTGAAGCATTCTCGACGGCAGCCATTTCCCCAAAATTTAGAATTGATATAACTCAGAATCTGTACTAGATATTGGATATTTAATCACATCAGGTTGTATGCTTACTTGCTGTGAGCAATCTAATGTAGTTCGATTTGATTGTTAGTCACTGACAATCGATATTTATCAATTTGAAATAGCGAGGTAATTTTACGAGAGCGAGAGAGATAAAAGATAGGAAAAAATACACGGAGCAGCAATTCACCTTAAATGCTTCGAACAACTATGCTAGCAAAGGTTACAACACCAGAAGAAAGGTTTGTGTATTGGCTCCTTTCTCTTTGCGTTGCTTCCACGTTTACCCAAGTGCCGCGCTACGGTATCTGTCGCCTGAATTCGGGTAAAGTTGAAAGTCTTCATGATATGGTGTTTTTGGTTTAACACAAATGAATCGTGTACTAAACAGCAACTCTCGACTGCTCGATCCTGTGCTGGTGAACGAAGCCGCAAGAATCCGAGCCTCTAGTAGTTCTAGACATCAATCATCCCGCACTCTTTTCAATTTAAGAATTTACGAAAACACCGCTGATGAACAAAGTCTGGACTTTCGTAAAGTCAATCACTCGCCCAGGCAGACTGGCAGTTACTTGATTTGTATTCGTCTATTGATGAAGCCGTAAACTTTTTAACGATATTGTCAACCGGGCAATATCCGAATGTGTGCCGTTCAGAAGACCTGCTACAGAATTTACATGATCAAACTCCCGCTCACGACACTCGAAGCGTTTAAGATCTAAATAAATACATTAAAGTCCGTTGCCCTTCCACAAAGCGAATATTTTCTTCAGCAAGTAATGACTATCGTATGTATAATTGTTTCCTCTACAAAACATATACAGACGTATGGAAACCAGTTTCCGGCGTAATCCAAAGCTATTCTGGACGTTTGTGAAGACACAATGGAAGAAAATATGTACCGGCCGCGATCCATCGAATAACAAATGTAACCTTCTGGCTGCGCAATTCAGAAGCATTTCCAACAACTCGTCGGTCACGTTTATGCAAGTGAGTGAAAGATGTTCCTACTCAGGAAAAAATCTTGTAGTAAAAACTACCATTTTACAGACCTCATATTGATATCAACCGCACCATGGTTGAATTAATCGCAGGCATGGTAAAATCAAACGCATTTATAGTCAGGTGACAATTGTTGGTGTTTACGCTTAATTTAACCCTCGAAATGGTTGTTTCTGCTGCCCTTCTTTTTACGTGTTAGCAATTAAGCTGAAAACCCGAATGAAAAACTGCCTAATTGATAGTCCTTCTACGCGCAAAGGTCTCAAGACCTAAGAGTTGAGAACGATCCTCGTAGGATGGAAGATTAACTGGATCATTCCATGGATGGTGGTGAAGAGTATAACGTATAAATTTTTACTCTGAACAGATCCATAAACGTAGTAGATTTGACTGAAATTTTATGGTAGTTTTGAAGATAGGCATAGTCGGGTAAAATCAAATACTATAAATTAACAATATAGCTCACTTCCTCATTTCGTCCCGGACACACACGAGCGCCGCGTTGGCAAAAAGGTACACCAGTACACTACAAATTTTGCGCTACCCAAATGACAGTTCTCGTTCTTCAGCCTTCTTCTTCTCCACGCGGTTTAATTTACGTCGGCCAAATACAAAACAAAACGCTTCAGTGGAAAACCAAAACAATTAGTGGAAAAATTGATTTTGAATTTAATGTTTTTATTTCGTGGTGATATATTCACACGAACGCGAATCACCACGAGGGGAAGATCGGTTTGCTCAGTGTTTGGCTGTTCTAGCAGAAAGGATGGCCCGTCTTCGTTGTCCTTTTTTCTGATAAATTGTGCGAATAGGTAATATATTTGGAACCATCTATTATGGTATGGATCATTATATTTGGCTCTTACTAATACAGGGAAGTGGACCACTGGATCAAATTTTGTGGCAATGTTTCGATAAGTAAAAGCAGTGTCATTTGCTTATTGCATTTCAGCGATTCAGATTTTTTTCAATCCATTGAATAAGTCACAAAGGTAAGCGCGGAACAACGGTAAAATTTTATCAATTTAAATGAAAACCATCGTTTAACCTCAGGTTGTATCTCCATGCTCGACCGTTCTTATTTCCCAGAATTCCAGAGAGTGACCATGGCCATCTCTCGGCAAACGAAATCGCTACCGATGAACCTCCGATGAAAGATGACTTCTACTGGTGTAGTCCAGATGACATTGATTTTTTTTTATTAAATCATTTATTTGTACAGGCTCAATCGAATCAACTTAAGAGCCAAGTTTTCATATTTATATACATCAGTTATCTTAAAACTAAAGTTATAAACTTTGAACCGATTACTCGCGGCCGTCTCGAGGTTAAAAGGAATAACAATTTTAAGGATGGGAAGATGGGCGGGAATTTAAAGTATGGTTTACATAACACATTTATTTTAAATTCTGAATTGTCAAAAAAATTATAACTATACATCTTTTGGTTTTCTTTTGACTTGAACATATCTGAGAAAAAAAAAACTCACAAACACAAATTAAAAAATGTTAATGTTAGTCAAAAACACATAAATTAGTTTCATAAACTCCAGATCACGTACAGCCAAAATATCTCGAACCGGTACATTGGGTTGTCTACCTCGAGCCCTAAGGGAATCATAAAGCTCAGATCTGACTACACGATGCTCGGCACATGACCAAATAATGTGATCTGCGTCCTGGTAACCTTTTCCACATTCACAGAGATTGCTGTCGCTCAGCCCAACACGGTATAAAAGAGCGTTCAAAGAATAATGATTGGACACGAGGCGAGACATGACACGAATGAAATCTCGGCCCACATCCATTCCCCTAAACCAGGATTTCTTCGACACCTTAGGGATGATAGAATGTTGCCATCGCCCCAAATCTCCTTTACTCCATTTATACTGCCAGCTGACGAGTGACTGTTGACGAAAAATAGTAAAAAAATCATTGAAGGCGATTTGTCGACCATAAACATCGCCTTCTATAGCGCCCACCTTTGCAAGCGAGTCCGCTTTCTCATTGCCCAGAATTGAACAATGAGAAGGGACCCATACAAAGGTGATGATAAAATAACGTGAAGATAAAGCACTAAGAAGCTCCTGTATTTTTATGAGAAAATACGAGGAGTGCTTTACCGGCCTCAAGGAGCGAATACCCTCTATAGAACTGAGACTATCCGTAAAAATGAAGTACTGATCCGGTGTTAGTGAGGCAACAATTTCTAGCGTAAAGTGTATTGCCGCTAATTCAGCGACATATACGGAACAAGGAGCTTGAAGTTTACGATTGGCGCTATAAATTTCATTAAATATACCAAAGCCTGCTGACTCCTCTATCAATGATCCGTCAGTGAAGAACGATTTAGTGGAATCAACTTGGCCAAACTTTGCAGCAAATATTACCGGAGCAATCATAGGACGATGATGCTCTGGGATTCCATGAAGCTCCTGCTTCATGGATAAATCAAAGTGAACCGAATTATCGAAGTCGGAGAAGCAAACACGATTGGAAATATTCGGTGAAGGGCTGACATCCTGTGTTATGTACAAATGGTACAAAGTCATGAAGCGAGTTTGAGGATTCAACTCGAGAAGCTTTTCAAAATTTTCGATTACCTGGGGGTTCATTACTTCACACCTGTTGAGGAGCCGGAGAGACAGTTCTGTAAACCGATCCGAGAGTGGCAACATGCCAGCCAGCACTTCAAGACTCATGGTGTGAGTCGAGTGCATGCAACCTAACGCGATACGAAGACACCGATACTGAATATATTCCAGTTTGATGATGTGCGACTGAGCCGCTGACTGAAAACAAAAACTACCGTATTCCATAACCGACAAAATCGTTGTCCGGTACAATGTTAGAAGATCTTGCGGATGTGCTCCCCACCAGGTTCCGGTAATTGTGCAGAGAAAGTCGATCCTTTGCTGGCATTTTTGCTTCAGATACTCGATGTGGGATCTCCAGGTGCACTTAGAATCGAACCAGACCCCAAGATATTTAAATGACATGGAATGAGTTATCGGTGTACCCCAAATTTGAAGCTTCGGTTGTGCAGGGTTATGCTTCCTAGAAAAAACTACCAACTCAGTTTTCTCCGTAGAGAATTCGATACCTAGCTCTAGAGCCCACGTAGACAAATTGTCTAAGGTATCCTGTAAGGGTCCTTGCAGATCGACCCCATTGGGTCCCGTGACAGACACTACGCCGTCATCTGCAAGTTGTCTCAACGTACAGTTGTCCCTTAGATAACCGTCAATGTCTTTGACATAAACATCATACAAAAGGGGGCTTAAACATGATCCCTGGGGGAGACCCATGTAGCTAAATCGGGAAGCTGTAGAGTTTCCATGAGAAAAGCTCATATGTTTCTCTGACAGCAAATTGTACAAAAAATTATTCATTAATGGAGAAAACCCACAAGCGTGGAGTTTATCTGAAAGAACTTCAACAGATACTGAATCAAAAGCCCCCTTGATATCCAAGAATACAGAAGCCATTTGCTCTTTTTTAGCAAAAGCTAACTGAATATCTGTGGAAAGCAACGCGAGACAGTCGTTCGTTCCTTTACCCCTACGGAAACCATATTGAGTATCTGAAAGCAGGTTGTTCGTCTCAACCCATTTGTCCAGACGGAAGAGGATCATTTTCTCCAACAACTTTCGAATGCAGGATAACATCGCGATGGGTCGATAGGAGTTGTGGTCGGACGCGGGTTTACCAGGTTTTTGAATGGCAATAACTCTCACCCGTCTCCAATCAGCCGGTACAATATTGTGTTCCAGAAACTGATTAAACAAGTGCAACATGCGCCTCTTTGCGACGTCTGGGAGGTTCTTATGCAAATTGAACTTGATCCTATCAGCCCCTGGAGCCGTATTGCCACACGAAAGGAGTGCGAGAGAGAGTTCTACCATTGAAAAGGGTTGGCTAATCTCATCGAATGCGATCGTGGTTTCGCGGGGAATCAACCGTGCCGGCACAGAATCTGGACAAACTTTACGCGCGAACTTAAGGATCCATTGGTCCGAGTAATCCTCGCTCTCGTTGTTCGTAGTTCGATTACGCAATCTTCGCGCCGTGTTCCAAAGAGTACTCATCGACATCTCGCGCGATAGCCCGTCCACGAATCTTCGCCAGTATCCGCGATTCTTGACCTTGATGAGGCTCTTAAGTTCGCGTTCAAGGGCTGTGTATACTTCGAAGTGCTCAGGTGTTCCACGTCTACGGAAAACTTTAAACGCGTCGGACTTTTTACGGTAAACCTCGGTGCATTGCTGATCCCACCATGGAGAAGGAGGTTTCCTGCGAAATGACATTCCTGGAACTGGTCGAGTTTGAGCTTGAAGCGCGCTGTCTAAGATCAAGTTGGAGAGGAAGTTATATTCTTCCAGCGGTGAAAGCCCTTCTACCGTCGTTACGGCTTCCTCTACTGCTGTCCTGAACTTTGTCCAATCGATGTAACGGGTAAGATCATACGCGACGTTGATGGATTCCGACGGATTGAACCCGGTGGCAATCGAAATTTTTATGGGCAAGTGATCACTACCGTGGGGATCTTGAATCACATTCCATGTGCAATCCAACGATAATGAATTCGAACAAAGTGTGAGGTCTAATCTACTGCCAAGTGAGGATGGACCAGCCAAACGTGTTACTTCTCCATTGTTAAGAACTGTCATATTGAAGTTGTCACAGAGGTCATATAACAAGGAAGACCGGTTGTCGTCGTACAGTTCTCCCCAGCCTGTACCGTGAGAGTTAAAATCTCCCATGATCAACCGCGGAGCAGGAAGAACCGAACAAATATCTGAAAGTTGTTTTTGGTTAATTGAGGCTCTAGGAGGAATATAAACGGAAGCAATGCAAAGGCTTTTATTTTTAATAACAGCCTGACATGCGACAACTTCAATACCTGGAATAGGAGGAAAATTCACTCTATAGAAGGAGTAGCACTTTTTGATCCCCAAAAGTACTCCTCCTCCACGTGAATCCTCACGATCAAGACGAATAATATTGAAATCATGAAACGGAAGATCGATTTCGGAAGAGAGCCATGTTTCACAAAGAGCGAATGCATCACAACCGGTATTGTGAGCTAAAAAATTGAATGATTCCAATTTAGGAATCAAACTAACTTCGACAATTCCACTGTAGACCTTACCTTACCAATCAGACTAAGGCCGATGTGGCCTCTGCTGTTCACAGAAGTTGTTTCCATTGTAATCGGTCCATGGCTGTTCCTCGCCAGCCTCGCTGTCTGCGGAGGATCCGCAGGTCGCCTTCTACTTGATCGATCCACCTTGCTCGTTGCGCGCCTCTTCTTCTTGTACCTGTCGGTTCGTTTTCGAGAACCATTTTCACAGGGCTGTCGTCCGACATTCTTACGACATGCCCAGCCCATCGTAGTCGACCGATTTTTGCGATGTGTACGATGGGAGGTTCTCTCAGCAACTGGTGCAATTCGTGGTTCATTCGCCTCCTCCACGTTCCGTCTTCCATCTGCACCCCACCGTAGATCGTACGCAGCACCTTCCGTTCAAAGACTCCAAGGGCGCGTTGGTCCTCCACTTGCAATGTCCATGTTTCGTGGCCGTAGAGAACTACCGGTCTAATTAATGTCTTGTAGATGGTCAACTTTGTGGTTCGGCGAACTTTGTTCGATCTTAGCGTCCTTCGGAGTCCAAAGTAGGCATGATTGCCAGCCATAATGCGCCTTTGTATTTCTCTGCTGGTGTCGTTATCGGCGGTCACCAATGAGCCCAGATACACAAATTCGTCTACTACCTCGATTTCATCACCGTCGATCTGAACTCGTGCTAGGAGGCTAACATTGTCTTCTCGTGAGCCTCTTCCCTTCATGTATTTTGTTTTTAACGCATTAATCACAAGCCCAATCCTACCAGCTTCAGCCTTAAGTCTGATGTACGTCTCCACCATCGTCTCAAAGTTACGTGCTACGATAGCAACGTCGTCGGCGAAGACAAATAGTTGGACAGACTTCCTGAAGATCGTGCCACTCGTGTCAATCCCAGCTCTTCGAATCACATCCTCCAATGCAATGTTAAACAACAAACACGACAATCCATCACCTTGCCGTAACCCTCTCCGAAATTCGAAGGGACTCGAGAGCGTCCCTGATACTCGGACGACACACATCACTCGATCCATCGTTGCTTTGATCAACCACGTCAGTTTTTCCGGAAATCCATATTCGTGCATGATTTGCCATAGCTGGTCTCGATCGATTGTATCATACGCTGATTTGAAGTCGATGAAAAGATGATGTGTGGGCACGTTGTATTCGCGACATTTCTGCAGTACTTGCCGAATCGCGAAAATCTGGTCCGTAGTAGCGCGGGCACCCATGAATCCCGCTTGGTATTGCCCCACGAACTCCTTTGCAATTGGTGACAGGCGGCGGCATAACATTTGGGAGAGCAACTTGTAGGCGGCGCTCAGTAGCGTGATCGCACGATAATTGCAGCAATCCAGCTTGTCGCCCTTTTTATAGATGGGACACACTATTCCTTCCATCCAATCCTCCGGTAAACATTCCTCCTCCCAAATCTTGGTAATTACCCAGTGCAGCGCTCTGGCCAGTGCTTCACCACCGTATTTTAATAGCTCGCTTGGGAGTTGGTCAACACCAGCAGCTTTGTTGTTTTTCAACAGACCAATTTCCTCCTCAACTTCCTGAAGGGTTGGGGTCGGGGTCCTGTCATCTTCTGTGCGTGTTCCTAGATTTATTACCGTGCCACTTTCGTTCGCTGTAACATTACCGTTCAGGTGCTCGTCGAAGTACTGCTTCCACCTTTCAATCACCTCACACTCTCCTGTGAGAAGATTGCCATCCAGGTCTCTGCAAATATCAGCTTGTGGTACGTAGCCTTTGCGCGAGCTGTTTAACTTCTCGTAGAATTTGCGTGTGTCGTTAGCACGGTACAGTGCTTCCATTTCTTCGCGGTCTCGATCTTCCCTCTGGCGCTTTTTCCTTCGAAGAATAGAATTTTGTCTGTTCCGTGCCTGTCTATACCGATCCTCATTCGCTCTCGTACGGTGTTGTAGCATTTTCGCCCCTGCTGCATTCTTCTCCTCTACTAACTGCTTGCATTCGCCATCAAACCAGTCATTTTTTCGATTCGGTGCAGAAGTACCTAGTGTCACTAAAGCAGTGCTACCAATGGCGGTTCGAATATTTCTCCAGCCATCCTCAAGAGTAGCTGCGCCAAGCTGCTCTTCCGTTGGTAGGGCTGCTTCTAGCTGTTGCGGGCAACTTCGGTTTCCCGTAGTAGCTCAATGTTAGGTCGTGGCGTCCGAAATCGACGCGTGTTGTACACCGTCGAGAGTTTTGAGCGCATACATACTGCAACTAGGTAGTGGTCCGAGTCTATATTCGCGCTGCGGTAAGTGCGAACGTTGATGATATCGGAGAAGAATTTCCCGTCGATTAGAACATGGTCGATTTGATTCTCTGTTCGTTGGTCAGGTGATCTCCAAGTGGCTTTGTTTTATTCTCTTCTCCTTTTCCTTTCCCATGTCCCCCTCCTCCCGAACGTTCATCTCACCAATGTTCCGAGTTTCCAATCGTAGTCCTTAATTCGTCGCCTAGGTCTTTGCCGATTGTTCCGGTCCGTATTAACTTCTGTATTATTTGTAACATTGATTTTTTAAGGGCGGCTTGTTGGGCCTTCCCCAACCCCCTGTCTCGCCGGAGGACCATCGTGCACAGCACTGTTGTTGGCACGAGGACGATGATCAGCCGCTCCTAACATGGAGAACAGACGCTGTTTTGAGCCGCCCCTAACATGGAGAACAGACGCTCAGATAGACTGCGCCCTTTGAAGAGGGCAGCCCCCCTTCCCTGTCAGCATATGACCAAGGTCCCACCGGGGTTGGTTACCCGATCTTTCCTATGGTTACTCATACCCCAGTCGGCACCACGGGGAGGTAGGGATAGGAGTTACTGGACAAGAGCAGGATCTATTTTATACCTGCAGGTACGCGAAGTACCAATGGTACGCATTGTCCAGTCATTTACCAACCATTCCACTGTAGAACAGTGATCAAATCCCCGACCTCATTTGGAAAATTATCCATCGAAGGAAATGATTGCTGCAAGGAGGGGCCACTTTATTGTCAATTGCTTCAAAAAAGTTTTCACAGTGGGAAGCATTGCCAGAACAATGCTTTTGAGAGGGTCAGAAATTTCGAGGTACTTGAAGATACCTTCGACAATGTTACCAAATGAGAACAGCCCAGTCGAGGAAGGGGCTTCTGTTCTTAAAAGCGGGGCATCAGGGGTTTTGGATGTCCCCGGAAGAGATGGAAAATCCTGGGTGTAGTTAGTACTACGGAAGCCAGGAGGAATTGGATTTTCCTTTTTTCCATCTTTCCTTGAAATGGGCAAGCTGGTTTTGGGCTCCGGCTCAGCAACTTTCCGTGGGCGGACGCGTCTTCGCTTCCGTGATGCACCTTCCGGAAAACTGAACGATGTTCCCTCTTCAGCCAAATCAAAGTCAGACTCGTCATCTGACAGAGGAGCAAAGGGATTTGTATTGGCATCGGGCGATGGTGAGGCTTTTTTCACCATTTCGGCGAAAGATTGCCTGGAACGCTGTTTTAACGAGCGTTCTAATTTTTCCCCGCGTTGTTTGTACGCCGGGCACGACGAGAGAGCATGAGGAGGTGTTCCCTTACAGAAAGCGCATTTTGGTGTACTGTCTGCGCAGGCGCCATCCTCATGTTTCTCCCCGCAGTTGGAGCAGCGTGCCTTATTGCCGCAATGGGAGGTCGTATGTCCCATCTGCTGGCACTTTTGGCAGATCATGACCCGAGGTACAAACAACCGCACAGGTAGTCGAAGTCGATGACACTGATGTTGCTGGTGAAATGGAAGTGGGTGGAAATAGGCTGGGGCACTCGGTTCCATGTATTTTGAATAAACCTCCCGGAAACATCAGCTCGAGTGCAACTATCAAGCATGACCATGATTACACCGGAGACGTCGAAAAGATCGCGCTCTGTATGGAACGGTAAGTTCTTATTGAAAAACAGAATTATGGTCTTAAAAAGAAAATGCGGACGAAGCAGAAAAAAATGACAGAGTTAAAAGCCAGAGTTCGAGCTCTCACGATGGAGAGAGATAAGTTAAAAGCCATCTTAGCATCGCAGTCGTCAAACTTGGCGGATCCAGTGGTATTGAAGCTCCAGGCAAATAAAAATAGGAAGGGTCCAGGCTCGACAAAATGCGAAACATGGCAATTGTTCTGCATTACTGCTCGAATAAAGCGTATCGCCAAATGCGAAAGTTTTTTACCTTGCCATCTGTCGACACGATCATGCGTTGGCTGTCCAAACTGGATATCAAAGAAGGTTACTCCAACACTATCCTGCAGCTGCTTAAGTTTAGGGTGGTTGGGCTACCGGCAGATGAGAAATTGGTAACCGTTTTTATCGATGAAATGAGCGTGTCTCAACGACTGACGTATGTGGCTGACGCCAATCCAGACTATTTCATGGGGTTTCCAACGAAAGTCCGCAAAGAACCCACGAACTTGCACCAGAGAGCCAGTACTGCTTTAACTATTATGGTGAAGTCTATTAAAAGTGGTTTCAAGCAAGCCATCGGCTACTTTTTCAACCCAAGCTCATTGACCACAGATCGTCTGAAGAACATCGTCCACGAGAGATTTAAATTAGTATCGGAAACCGGGCTTATACCAAAACTGTTAGCGACCAAAACTCTACAAACCGGCCCGGTCTTCAAATCATATAGAACGCCCTTGGTTTGTTTTTAACAAGAAGAAAATATTTTGTGCATTCGATGCGCCGCATCTTGTTAAATCTGCGCGTAACAATTTATTGAAGCATAACGCCGTGCTTGAGGGTCAAATATGCAGTTTTCACCATATTGTTGACTTGTTCTACGAGGACATCCAATGTTTTCCTCGGTTGACAGTATACCACGTGCAACTGGCTCCATATGCGGAAATGAACGTATGCTTAGTCACCCAAACGCTTAGTACATCTGTAACTGCTGGATTGAAGGAGTATGTGAGCTTCAAAAAGTTACCTTAAAACATGCTTGAGCACAGCAGCCTATGCTGAGAGCTTTGATCGACTTTTTGATTGTGCCAACTTATCAATCTTCTACGAGACGAAGGTGTGTTCATAATTGTAAATTTAGTTGGTTAGAAGCAGAGAGGTGTAAACGACAAGCGTCTGCTCCAACAGTAGGTCACATAGCACCGAATCATGTTGCGGAGTGCGTATGAGTTCTATTCCTTTAGTTGTTTAGTGCAGTCTAGTCTTAGTCTAGATCAAAAAGCTCACTAGAATTTTTTCTTTTTGATCTAAAAAAACAAAAAATTAAACATAGTGCACGGACGCCTGTAAGTTAAAGAGTTTTTTTTTTTTTGTATATCTAACTCATATTTGACCAAAATGTCACTTATACCTCTTTACTTTTGTAGCTTTAAAATATGAACTTAATTTAAATACTATTCTTACAGGAGCTTAAAAGACCACTGCAGCTAAATTCAGCTCATTGGGCATTTTTGAGTTCAATGAAAGAAAAGCTGAAAACATTAAGATTTATTCCGAAGGACTGTGTTGATTTAAAAAAGGTTAATCATTGTTTAATACATAGGAAAAAGGAACATTTTAAGCTCGATTTGATAATGTCATTTCAGGAAAGGCAATTTCACCAGCTACCATCTCAATCACGGAAGCCGTATTTCATTGTTGGTTGGCTTATTTACATTTCAGCTCTCGAACAGCTATGGTGAAGGTCCATTTGAACCATGGGTTTTCATTTATGAGAACAAGAAATTTATCTCAAGATTGTCTTGAGCACTTCTTTTCGCTCATACGCTGGAAGAATTGCAACAATAATCACCCTGATCCTAGTAAATTTTCGTCGGCGTTCAAATCGATCGTAATAAACCAGATTATGGCACCTAAAAAATTAGGGAACGTCGAAGCAGATCTGGATCGATACTTTCTGAATACATCAGAAATGTCTAAGGTTAAAGTGGTTAGCAGTGCAAAATCTCAAAAGGTAAAACCCATAGAGTCTGATACCAGCATGGCAATTAATCAATCAAACAGCGTATATTATACAGCCGGTTGGGTCGCATCTAAATTGGTTTACGAAGACTGCACGGAGACACTCGCGAGAGAATTCAGTCCTATTGAACCTCAAAAAATTCAAACCAGATTCAAAGTTAAACCCACCAGGCATAGGATTATTTGGTTTTGTAAGAAACTGGTAATGATATTTGAAAAAAATTCGAAACGTTTCTTAAGAAATCTGTTGTAGGTGTTAAGCAAAAACTTTTAAAAGTTGTTTTTTGGCCTTATGAGTCTCAAAGTGAAGAAAATACTTAGCTAACAAATATTTTAATATGCTTATTAAGGCCAAACTGCAAAACTTAAACATGAAAATTCAAACTTGTGAACAGCAAAAGCGAAAAGATAGAAAAAACAAAAAAGTGTTGGCCAAACGTAGAAAACTAAATATCCAAACATAATATTAACTTGTAAGTACTTCCTGATGATTCGTAAACGTAATAAACCAACATGACTAAACATTTTTATAAGTTGCGCATTTATTCGATGTAACAGTAGAACAAAAAATAATCTCATGCATTCATTAATTCCCCTAATCTAATCTAACGCTTCATTACTTAAAAACTGCTGAATTGATGCGATCCTGCATAAGAGATGTTGAGTTTGGGTTAAATGGGTGCAATGATGTAATCAAATACTATAAATTATAAACTGCAGATTAAGACTATCGTATCCTCCCAAGTTGGCCAAATATATTTGCCGCTGGAAAGGTTCGAAATACGCTGCAAATTTTCTGGAATTTCACCAAGGCATTTTTTTACTTGAACGAGAGTAGAAACGGTACAGATCGTGCGGTGACATATACTTCATAAGACGTAGCGCTATTTCATAGTATGCTGAATTGGATTAAGCGTTTACTATAATATGCGTGTTTGGATGATGGATGAAAACTTGTACGATGCTTTCGACGAATTTTGGAAGTCTCACCAGTACGCGGCAGCCCGAACAGTATGTACGGTAAGGGATGAGACACTCGGTTCAGAATGCTTTTGACAGCTTCTTGCTGTTCTGTATTATCCAACATGTGGCCATCCAACCAGGAAGTGCTGAAATGATGATCTAAGATTTAGTCTACGGATACTCACCTTAATACCATTATTAAGTTTTTAATTTCGAAAAAATGCTAAAAATCGTGTCAATCACTGCAACCGTACTTACATCATTTGAACTCTCAGTTGCATAACTTCCGGCGCATCACTGGGGAAAAACAGGGGTGCTAATTCCTGTTGTCTCACAATGTCCAGGGCCTGCAGTTTCAACCAACGGACCATACGATTGGCCTGGAGCTTAAGCTGACATCGATAGGTTCCTCGAAGCTTTACGTACATTTCAAAAATTATATGATAGTGCATTAATGATATGCACTGTCGTTGCATAAAATCAACTCAATGATGTCACCCTCAGCGAGCTTTACCGGAAAGGAAATGAAACTCTATGTATCGATATGCGTTTATTTTGACCGGTTCTTCTCATTGTGGACAAGCGAATAGCCCTGTAGACACGACAAAAGAGGTTTCAAGATTTAAAACAAAACGTGCAGTTAAAAAGACATAAACAACCTATGTATTTAAAAAAAAATCACCTTTTTTACATTCTGCACTCCCTTGAGTGGCTTCTGTTCGATGAGAACCATCTGCACTTTAATTTGGTACTCTTTATGGTTGTTGATATCTTCAAGTAACACATTTGACCGGCTCATCAGTGCTTGAAATTCGCACAACTACATCCTGCTTATGCTACCGGAACACCTCTGGGGAAAATCGTCGAAATACCGTATCGGATGCAATGACACCGTCTGCGCTTGGCAATCCCTCTTGGTGGCTTTTAGTTACTTGGGTCAGACCACCCTCCATAGTGAAATTTAAATTGAAGCACCAAACAAGGACAAACAAAATCAACACACTGCACTTTTTTTTTTTTTGAGTTGTTGACATTTGTGCACTCTGAACTCAAAGTATTTAAAACACGAGTATTATTAATACTAATTTACCTTTCCAACTAAAGATGGCGTTACAGTTGTGTCCGTTACGATTCGTATAAGAATTGCAAAAGTGAGCTATATTGTTAATATATAATATTTGGTAAAATGGTAGTTCTTACTACAAGATATTTTCCTGTGAATGAATGAATTTGACTATATCTATCTAGATTTAAGAAATAATTCCTTTAGGTTATGAATTCATTGAATTGACGGTAACATTATCATACCTTTGCAAAGAAAATTCACTACTGCATGTAAATAATATTTAAATTTACACTTCCAAGAGCTAGTTATACCACTTCCGTTTAACTTTATATAATTTTAAGCCAAATTTAGTTAATTTCACTTAGGGAAGGTCCATTAATTATGTCACGCAGTAAGGGGGGGGGGAACCGTGACAATCCATACAAAAAACGTGACAAGGGGGGGAGGGGGTTATAAAAAGTCACTTTTTGTGTGACATAATTAATGGACGTTCCCTTATAGAATAATCAATTTCACTTATAGAATAAACAATTTCACTTAGGATAAGAATTGCATGCTAGTTCGCTACTGCACATCAATTAGACTTTTTGACGTTTAATCACCTTTCCCCTTCTGGCACATGCAGAGGAATGATGGTTTGTTCTCCTCCAAATGATTTTCCTTCTTACTTGCACTCCTTTGATCTAAATGACGCTGTAGTGTGCGTGCGTTAAACGTCACTAAGCCTAATACAATTAGTCATTGTGGTGTTCAATTCGTTTGACAGCCATACATTGTCTTTCTCCTTTTCAGCTATTTACAACAATCGCCGGTTGATTGGTCATTGTGTTGGTTGAACGTCAACTGACCACCATGATGACCACAGGCCTTTTCGGCCACAGTTGAGCTGTGGCAGGGGGTGACGTGACAGCTTTCGTCGTCGGATTCAAAGCAGTCTGCTAGACGGCAAGTAATTGTCCGATTAAACTAAGTGATATTAATTTTTCTACTTGTTGATATTTTGTTTACCGAGCAACTCTGCGCTGACAACAACGAATACTCTTGATACATATGTATTATATAGGGGTGAGAAGGGGGGCTGCCACCCCATTAGGCTTTTTGACGTTTAATCTCCTTTCCCTCTCTGGCACATGCGGAGGAATGATGGTTTGTTTTTTCCTCCAAAAGATGTTTGTTCTTACTTACACTCCTTTGATCTAAATGGCGCTCTAGTGTGCGTGCGTTAAAGGTCACTAAGCCTAATACTCTCGCTAGTGGAAGCTTGCCGCACTCGAACCCGTTGTTTTTTTTCAGCATTTGGCTTTCACAATTAGCTTATTACTTGCTCTCAACTAAGTGTTTGAAATGCGCTTCCCGCAGTTATTAATTGAGGTTTTCGATGCCAAGTACCATTTTTGATTTAGTATGATTGTGTGGCAAGTACTAGGTGGGGTGAAAAGTAACCTCCCGACAAAATGCGATGCTACTGCAATAAAGGGTGATACGGTCAAAATTTGGTCAAGGGAAAACGCGTGTAAATCGGTGAAATCGTTTATTTAAAAAATCAAATTAAATTTCTTTTTTCAAGTTCAATTAGTATAAAATTCAGGAAAAATATTCAGTTAGGCTTCCGCTTTTCCAAATCCGAATTGCCGGGCCTTACGCTTGACCCCTGCCATCAGATTTTGTACAGCCACCTTGTCCACCTTCTTCGCCGCAGAAAGCCAGTTTGCCTTGAACTGCTGCTCGTCCTTAGCAGTTTTTTGGTCTTCTTTAGGTTCCGCTTGACAATAGCCCAGTATTTCTCAATTGGGCGGAGCTCTGGCGTGTTGGGAGGTTCTTGTCCTTGGGAACCACCTGCACGTTGTTGGCGGCGTACCACTCCATGGCCTTTTTACCGTAATGGCAAGATGCCAAATCCGGCCAAAACAGTACGGAACAACCGTGTTTCTTCAGGAAAGGCAGCAGACGTTTATTCAAACACTCTTTCACGTAAATTTCTTGGTTGACAGTCCCGGAAGCTATGAAAATGCTGCTTTTCAAGCCACAGGTACAGATGGCTTGCCAAACCAGATATTTCTTTGCGAACTTTGACAGTTTCGTGTGCTTGAAAATATCTGCTACCTTTCCCCTTCCTTTTGCCGTATAAAACTCCTGTCCCGGAAGCTGCTTGTAGTCGGCTTTGACGTAGGTTTCGTCGTCCATTACCACGCAGTCAAACTTCGTCAGCATCGTCGTGTACAGCCTCCGGGATCGCGCTTTGGCCGTCGTATTTTGTTTATCATCGCGATTTGGAGTCACTACCTTCTTGTAAGTCGATAGTCCGGCTCGTTTTTTGGCTCGATGCACGGTTGTAGACGATACACCCAGCTTATTTGCGGCATCTCGGAGAGATAGGTTAGGGTTTCGCTTGAAACTACCGGCAACTCTCTTTGTCGTCTCAGCGGCTTCCGGTTTTCGATTTCCCCCCGATCCAGACTTCCTGGCTGTCGACAAACGTTCCCCAAACACTTTAATTACATTTGTAACGGTTGATTTGGCAACTTTTAGCGATTTTGCCAACTTTGCGTGCGAGTAGCTCGGATTTTCGCGATGCGCGAGCAAAATTTTGATACGCTGCTCTTCTTGCTTGGACGGCATTTTGACAACTGAAGAGTGAATTCCAAAATCAAAATAGGAGCAACATTCTACACACACACACCTTCAAAATGAGGGGTGTTCAGGTTTTTTAAATGCAAAATTGAAAGAAATACGTCAAGTTGATATTGACCAAATTTTGACCGTATCGCCCTTTAAGTATTATGGGGCAAATGCTTCGTCTGATTAAATATTGGTTTCGAGAGTTTCGTGGTGGCCGCAACCTCACTACCGATCAAGTCACAGGGCAGGCCCTCCGATGCAGTCACAGAGGACAATGTAAATAAAGTTCATGGAGTTGGCTGAGCGGAAAGTGAAGGTGCGTGAGCTAGCAGATGCCACAAAGATTAGTACTGAGCGCATACGCCATATTTTAGGCGAGGTTCTGCATATGAAAAGTTATCCTGCCGCTGGGTGCCGCACATGCTTACTCCTAACCAACTACACGGACGCGAGAGCACTTCGAAACAGTGTTTAGACTTGCTGATGCGGAATCGGAAGGACTTTTGGCGTCTATTGGTAACTTTATTGATGAAACCTGGATTCACTATTACACACCAGCTGGAATAATGATTGGACATGAGGCGAGACATCACACGAAAATGACCCACATCCATACCCCAAAACCAAGATTTCTTCGACACCTCTGGGATGATTGAATGTTGACATCGCCCCAAATCTCCTTTACTCCATTTATACTGCCAGCTGACGAGTGACTGTTGACGAAAAATAGTAAAAAGTCATTGAAGGCAATTTATCGACCATAAACATCGCCTTCCATAGCACTCACCTTTGCAAGCGAGTCCGCTTTCTCATTGCCCAGACTTGAACAATGAGAAGGGACCCATACAAAGGTGATGATAAAATAACGCGAAAATAAAGCACTTAGAAGCTCCTGTATTTTCATGAGAAAATACGAGGAGTGCTTTACCGGCATCAATGAGCAAATAGCCTCTATAGAACTGAGACTATCCGTGAAAATCAAGTACTGATCCGGTGTTAGTGAGGCAACAATTTCTAGCGTAAAGTGTATTGCCGACTAACTCGGCGACATATGCGGAACAAGGAGCTTGAAGTTTACGATTGGCGCTATAAATTTCATAGTATATGCCAAAGCCTGCTGACTCCTCAATCAATGATCCGTAAGTGAAGAACGATTAAGTGGAATTAGCATGGCCAAACTTTGCAGAAAATATCACAGGAGCAATCATAGGACGATGATGCTCTGGAATTCCACGAAGGTCTTGCTTCATGGATAAATCAAAATGAACCGAACTGCCGAAGTCGGAGAAGCAGACACGATTGGGAATATTCGGCGAAGGGCTGACATCCTGTGTTATGTACAAATGGTACAAAGTCATGAAGCGAGTTTGAGGATTCAACTCAAGGGCTTCCCAAAGTTTTCGATTACCTGGGGGTTCATAACCTCACACCTGGTGAGGAGCCGGAGAGATAATTCTGAAAACCGGTCCGAGAGTGGCAACATGACAGCCAGCACTTCAAGACTCATCGTATGAGTCGAGTGCATACAACCTAACGCGATACGAAGACACCGATACTGAATACGTTCCAGTTTAATGATAGTAATGCCACCGAGCCGCCGACTGAAAACAAAAACTACCTTATTCCATAACCGACAAAATCGTTGTCCGGTACAACGTTAGAAGATCTTGCTGGCGTGTTTGCTATCCGAGTGGCGTTAGTTGTGGTGAGGAAAATGATGATCTGTTGGCGGTATTCTTTCTAAATACTCAATGTGGGATCTCCAGGTGCACTTAGAATCGAACCAGACCCCAAGATATTTAAAGGACATAGAATGAGTTATCGGCTTACCCCAAATTTGAAGCTTCGGTTGTGCTGGGTTATGCTTCCTTGAAAAAACTACCAACTCAGTTTTCTCCGTAGAGAATTCGATACCTAGCTCTAGAGCCCAAGTAGACAAATTGTCTAAGGTATCCTGTAAGGGTCCTTGCAGATCGACCCCATTGGGTCCAGTGACAGACACTACGCCGTCATCTGCAAGTTGTCTCAACGTACAGTTGTCACTTAGACAACCGTCAATGTCTTTGACATAAACATTATACAAAAGGGGGCTTAAACATGATCCCTGGGGGAGACCCATGTAGCTAAATCGGGAAGCTGTAGAGGTTCCATGAGAAAAGCTCATATGTTTCTCTGACAGCAAATTGTACAAAAAATTATTCATTAATGGTGAAAAGCCACAAGCGTGGAGTTTATCTGAAAGAACTTCAACAGATACTGAATCAAAAGCCCCCTTGATATCCAAGAATACAGAAGCCATTTGCTCTTTTTTAGCAAAAGCTAACTGAATATCTGTGGAAAGCAACGCGAGACAGTCGTTCGTTCCCTTACCCCTACGGAAACCATATTGAGTATCTGAAAGCAGGTTGTTCGTCTCAACCCATTTGTCCAGGCGGAAAAGGATCATTTTCTCCAACAACTTTCGAATACAAGATAACATCGCGATGGGTCGATAGGAGTTGTGGTCGGACGCGGGCTTACCAGGTTTTTGAATGGCAATAACTCTCACCCGTCTCCAATCATCCGGTACAATGTTGAGTTCCAGAAACTGATTAAACAAGTGCAACATGCGCCTCTTAGCGACGTCTGGGAGGTTCTTAAGCAAGTTGAACTTGATCCGGTCAGCTCCAGGAGCCGTATTGCCACACGAAAGGAGTGCGAGAGAGAGTTCTACCATTGAAAAGGGTTGGCTGATCTCATCTATCGAATTCGTGGTTTTGCGAGGAATCATCCGTGCCGGCACAGAATCTGGACAAACTTTTCGCGCGAATTTGAGGATCCATTGGTCCGAGTACTCCTCGCTCTCGTTGTTCGTAGTTCGGTTACGCAGTCTTCGCGCCGTGTTCCAAAGAGTACTCATCGACGTTTCGCGCGTTAGCCCGTTCACGAATTGTCGCCAGTAACCGCGCTTCTTGGCCTTGATGAGGCTCTTAAGTTCACGTTCGAGAGCCGTGTATACTTCGAAGTGCTCAGGTGTTCCACGTCTACGGAAAACTTTAAACGCGTCGGACTTTTTACGGTAAACCTCGGTGCATTGCTGATCCCACCATGGAGAAGGAGGTTTCCTGCGAAATGACGTTCCTGGAACTGGTCGAGTTTGAGCTTGAAGCGCGCTGTCCAAGATTAGGTTGGAGAGGAAGTTATATTCCTCCAGCGGTGGAAGCCCTTCTACCGTCGTTACGGCTTCATCTATAGTTATTCTGAACTTTGTCCAATCAATATTACGAGTTAGGTCATACGCGACGTTGATGGATTCCGACGGATCGAACCCGGTGGCAACCGAAATTTTAATAGGCAAATGATCACTACCGTGGGGATCTTGAATCACATTCCATGTGCAATCCAACGATAATGAATTCGAACAAAGTGTGAGGTCTAATCTACTGCCAAGTGAGGATGGACCAGCCAAACGTGTAACTTCTCCATTGTTAAGAACTGTCATATTGAAGTTGTCACAGAGGTCATATATCAAGGAAGACCGGTTGTCATCGTACAGTTCTCCCCAGCCTGTACCGTGAGAGTTAAAATCTCCCATGATCAACCGTGGAGTTGGAAGGACCGAACAAATATCTGAAAGTTGTTTTCGGTTAATTGAGGCTCTAGGAGGAATATATACAGAAGCAATACAGAGGCTTTTATTTTTTATGACAGCCTGACATGCGACAACTTCAATACCTGGAATTGGAGGAAAATTCACTCTTTAACTTTTTGATCGCCAAAAGTACTCCTCCACGTGAATCCTCACGATCAAGACGAATTATATTGAAATCATGAAAAGGAAGATCGATTTCGGAAGAGAGCCATGTTTCACAAAGAGTGAATGCATCACAACCGGTATTGTGAGCTAAAAATTTAAAAGATTCCAATTTAGGAATAAGACTTCGACAATTCCACTGCAGAACAGTGATCAAATCCCCGACCTCATTTGGAAAATTATCCATCGAAGGAGATGATAGCTGCAAGGAGGGGCCACT